>VZRI01006079.1:531765-544410 GCA_013397515.1 Upupa epops
AAAAAAAAAAAACGCAGCAGGTATTCTCCTCTCTGCTGCCAAAAACCATGCAGCTCCTTACTACACATTTTGACTTTGTCAGACAGGCTCTGAATGACTTAAATGGATATCACAAGAAATTTTACTTTTTTTTTTTTCATTATTCAAGTGTATAAAGCAAAACTCTGTTCTTCCAGAATCAGCATCTGGAGTATTGGTGTTTCTCTCTCATTTTCTGATGTTACTATTAACAGTCACAGTAGAGAGAGTACAGTGAGGACTCACAAGTCATGGCCTCTCCTTTTCAATCTCTTCTAGAATGTATGACAGAGAAGAAGAGCTCAGAAAACCAGTTGCCTTGTCTACTCTAAAGCATCATTCAGCTTTTTCTGCTGAAATAGAAGTAGCACTATGTCTCTGCCACTTTGCGGAAATACAATACTTCTAAAAAATCTTTTACGGTTAGCAGATATTTGTGACTTTAAGGGAGTGAGCATCAGTTAATTGCCTTAAAAAAAACCCCAACAGACCACAAGCAAGAAAAACAAACCAAAAAAACCAGCCTTCATCCTTTTGGAAAAATGGTACCAGATTATACTTCCAATAACCCATTAACTGATCAGGAAATCTAGATAATGTTGTGTAAAGTAGTAGTTATCAAGAGTTTCACCTGGTACCTATGTACCCATAAGTTTTAAGGCAACCGAATTCTACTACCAATATCCAGTCCTGTTACAACTGTAGTTTTTCATATTAGCATCATTTAGATTAAGCTGGGTCAACGTCAGCAACTTTATTTTACAGTCTCATGCTGTTTACTACACCTGTTAATTTCTGACACATGTCTTCAATCCTTCCACATGTAGTAGTGCATGCAACACCTCTATAATCCGGCAGCTCAAAAATTGAAACTGGCTACTGTTGGACCACTTTTCTTTCTAAAAGAAGCACTTGATATGAAAATTCTCTCTGAGATGTGCACATTGTTTATTAAAAAAGTCTTGTTGTCCTTTTAGAGAAATTTCTAAACATAGATCTCTTGTGTGTATTAGCACCTAATTTTCAAAGCTACTATATAAATGAAAAATTCAGGCAATTTTCCTCGAAGCTTTGCTGTGTAGAATAAATATGGGGTTTGTGGTAAAGAAAATGCACCTTGTCCACAAAACATTTATCTCAATAATTGACTACTTGTAATTCTGATTGAGGTGAAAAACTTAATACCATATAGTTACCCTGAATTACCCTGAAAAGCACAGTTTCAGCTATTGTCTATTTTACTTTTTCATCTGAGATATTGTGCCAAGCATTTGTGCCAAGTTCTATTTCATAAATCATAACTGCATTTAAAACTAGTAAGTCTAGTTAGATACCTGGCATGTGTGACTCAAGGTGACAGAATTCTGTACTTAGCAGGGGAGGAAACACAGAACAGTAACAGAAGTCCAACACTGAACTACGAAAGCATACAATCACATTAAGCTGAATGGAAAAAGCCTCTGCATAAAGTTGGGCACTTGGGCTCAAAAATCTCACGTAATCGGACAACAATAAAAGAATATCAGCCAGGAAGTATTTTAACTTGACAACACAGTGTAAATGCTGTGTCTTCTCCTCAGAAATAGTCTGTTCTTTTCATAATATTCCTGCTTTCCAGACAGCAGAAAAAAACCCACAAGATTATGGGATATGATACGATTCTATCTTAATTCTATGATGCAGTGTTCGTAGAAACATTGTATTTCTTTGAATGTACTGAATTCCTTCCAAAATGCCTTACAGATGGGCTGTTTAGTATTCATCGCCATGCTCCTGTACCGCAACGGCTGTTAATCTCCTAAAATGTACAGAAAAGGAAAAATATTAGCTCCTCAGAAAGGCTAGTTGTGGCCTATCTTCTCATTTTTAGTAGATGAGGTGGTAGACTTTTTACAGGGAAGAAAAATTAGTTCTAGTGGTTACGTATAAATTAAAGAGCTAAAGAAAGAATTTACTGTCTAATGTATGTAAGAATCAATGAAACAAATTCACTTCTCTTTTGAAGGTCAGAACTGAGATGACAGCCTATGTTACACAGCTGTATCATGTAGTTGACCTGTCAGACAAAGAAACTATAATTCAACCAGCTCAGGCTTAAGGTCCAGCACAAATATGGAGTTAAATGGGCCTTCTGGTGCTTCTGAATATTGTACTCAGTCATTGCTGCTCCCTAGGAAAACACACACACCCACTGCCCTAATCGCTCATACACAATCCCCCTCCTAGTCCTTCAACCTCCCCCTAACAATGTAACCCAGAAACCAAAGAACATCTTAGGCATAGCAGGCAAGGGCAAAACTGAATTTTTGTCATTGCAATGTAGAGTTACCGAAATAACCTTAGCAGTTCAGTGAGATAAACAGCATCGCTCTGGGTTTGTACCAGTACAGAACAGATAAGGATCCAACTCTCCTTTTGCTGCTCAACTGATTTTAACAAGAAGAATTGGGGAGGGGGAAGAAAGGAGTTTCTAGTGACTTTCTGAGAGGGTATCTTTGAACGGAAAATACAGTGTTCAGAAAGGAAGAAAATGAAAAGCTTTTCTCTCAAGTTTCCTCTAATTTCTTATCTTTCTAAAATATATATATACAGTTTGTTCCAGGAAATGTCTGAAATGCCTTCTGGTTGCTTTTAAATAAACATTAAAATCTTCTTTTGAGTTCAAAGAGTTTCAAATAATGATAGGGAAGAGTTCTTGGACTGTAACACATATGTAAACAAAGGTCAGGAATCACTCTCAATAATCAAAATGCATTATTGTTATTTTTGGATTTAGTCTGCTGTCACATAACTGAATTAGGGTTGAGCACAGCTCTAATGTGCTTCCAGAGCATCCTTTTCCTGTACACTAAAGCCAGCAGACCTCAGCTACATTTCTCAGCTAGGAGCTAATCTTTCTGGGTGCATGTTACTGTTGCAGTTTCGTTTGTCAGTAAAGCCCTATTTACTTGCTTCCTGTTATTAATTATGGGAAACCGGATCTCTTCAAACTACACAAGATGCTCTTTTAACTCCTGTCTAGACTTTTCAAGACAAAATATTGATGAGCCCTTTAATGTTTGTGCAGACACAAACTGAGCAAAGAACACATCATTACCTCAAACAGCTTAGGACTTCTTATCACACAGTCACAAAAAAAAAACAACCCAAAACCTGAAATCCTTTAAATCACTTGGAGTCACATCCTTATTGTTAGTCACTGAAGTAAGGGGCTTTTTTCATAGTTGGATACTTTCTTCATCTGTCACACTGATTAATTAACAGCTCACAGTATGAGCCCTGAGCTTAAATAGCCTACTGAAACGAGGAAGAAAGATCAATGTTAATATTCCATAAAAAGCTGAAGGAGAAAAATGCTTTCTTTAGTAGAAAGGGTTCTGTCATCTAATAAAATAAAAAGTTAGTAATTTCTGAGTGGTTACATTACACAAGGACATGAAACCACACAGCCCACAAAGGAAGACTGCAGCAGAGGATTAGGATAGAGGTAGAGAAGACTCTTAAGTGTTTTAAATGAAGCTGTTGGTTGGAAACAACCTGGTCTTGAACAGCAGTGAAATTATTTTCATCGACACACATCAACATTTATCAACATACAATAAACAAGTCTATAAACTCAGTACCGTTGCTTGTACATATGGTTTCATATAAGGGGAAAAGGCATTCAATTACACGAAATGTAGAGTTGCTAAAACCTTAAACCTGTCTTTAGCCACAGCACATGTAGTTTTCTCCCCCCATCACATATACCTTTCCCAGACTGTTACAGTCTGGCAATTATTTCTAAAGTTTGATTTTCAACAGCTAGCAGGTCTCGCCTTTTTTAAGCCCCTCCAGTACTGCTGAGTGGACAAAAATTACAGATGCAAGAAAAGCTGACAAATGAGCACAAGGCTCCTCCTCTCCAGTGCCTCGACAGTCAGAGCTCCTGCCAAAACATGCTTGAAAGCTAGCAAGGAGACAAAGACACAAAGATTCTATTTTCTCAGGGAAAACAGGTTTTATGTAGAAACTACCAGGGAGAAGAGCAGCACACTGGGCACATACATAATTTCAAACTCAGAGCAGGAATTAACGTTCAAGGAAAAAATACTTGATTTTTCAGTAAGCTCAGCAAATACGGTTTAACACATGGCTCCTTTTAAAATGTGAAGTGCTACAGGGAGTGGGAGGTGGGGAAGTATTTAAAAGCTGGAAAAACATTGTCAGTCACAGAAAAACTTAATTTCAACATGATCTAAACTAAGATTTCTCCACTGTTGCGCTAAGTCATCTCTTGATAATGCTGTGGTACACATGCAACCAAACCAATGTAAATTCAACATTTTTAGCTTTAATTTGTATGAATATTTGCTTTTGAAAGATTATTTTTTTTCCTGGGCTTTCACTAGTAAAGTTGCAACGAGTTTAGAAACCTGGCACCTAAGCACTTACAAGTTTGCAAGCTTTTCATAGCCAGTTTACTGCTTCTGGCGTGTTACACTGTTGTGACTGGCACTCATCACTGAGCTGGAACAGGTCTGTCTGTCAGCAGGGAGATCAGCAGCAAGGTGAATGCAGGCAAGAAAAGCAGAAGAATCGTAGAATCATAAGGGACCGGAAGGGACCTCTAAAGATAATCTACTACAATCCCCCTGCCACAGCAGGATCACCTAGACCAAGTCGCACAGGAACATAGAAAAAGCAAGAACATAATCTTTATTTGACACTACGCAAAGCTGGAGAACAGTGCAACTGATAGTGGAAAGATTCAAGCTTCTCACCAATTTAAAAATTATGTATATATATATTTACAGTAACAGTATATAAGATTAAGAACTGCCATCAAAACTATAAAATTAATGTTTTCAGTGTGATCCAAATACATTAGGACTCAATAACAAAAGTAGCTACTACTGTGAAACATAATGTGAACTCCCACCAGACTGAGATTTTGGGAAGTAGAGGTGTAAAATGAAGCCTTAGTGATCCGTAAGGTTTTCAAAATGTACCCAGCTCTGACAATTACTGCTCATCAACATGTAATATTCCCAAAAACCTTCTGCGTATACAAGCATTGTTCTTTCATATGAGGCTGCTTCTACAAATCTGATGGCAGAGCCACGTTACTGGTGACTGGTTTTACAGTCTTTCAGCAGAAGCACTGACATTGTTTATACTGACAATAGAAAATACTATGTTATGAAAGTATGAAAACGTGGTTAATACCCTGAATTGACAGGGTTGCAATTGTGGATAAAATACAACAGCTGAGAGCTGTCAAGCTAGGAAGACTTACGAGGCCTTCCACCATGCAAAAAGCAGTGCAGACAACAGCCTTAGCTCTTTACTCTTTCCTCATGTTTTTCTCCCTTCAGCCCAGCCATGCACTATGGCATGTCCTCTAACTACCCAGACTTGATTAATGAAGATGTGGCATAACTGTCACTCTAGACACACACGCTGCCTCATAACGCTTACTCTTGCCTTCTGTCTGCTCCTGAAGACTGCTCTGATGATAAACTTAATACAGAAAACCTGGTAATCCTTTGTCTAATAAAACCATTTCAGCTAATCCACATTTCTCATCATACAAAGATCGGAAAAGTGAAAAATGTATGAAACAAAGACTGTGCTGAAAAACAACCCTTTTCTTATTACACGTGAGATGAAGTAACAGAAGCGTAAGAACAACCCTCAAACATTACACATAATTGTAAAAGTAAATTTATTTTTAATATTTTCACATCCCCATGCGTGACCTCACTTATCCTCCCCCTTGTATAAATTTAGGCATGTTCTTTAAATCTTCACAGACAAACATTATTTTTTATTCTTTCTATGCATACCACCAAAACAAGTCTCTCCTCATCTCATGTTCCTACTGCACCAAAACCCTCTCATCTGTTCTGATAAAACACCGATTATTTGAATATCAAATACTAGACTTATTCCAACATATAAAAGCAGCTGATGGCTGAAATGGAATATTGCATCTTTGTCATTTCAGTTGAGTTAATTTTAATGGTCACATGTCCAGGGTTTGAAAAGTAATCAGACTTGTATTTTAGTTGGCACTGGTACAGCATAGGTCTTTAACGTAAAATTTATTAGCATTAATGGACATTATGTAATTAAAGCACTGTGCTTTAATTCTCCAAGGGGTAGTGGGAGTTTTTTCATGTCCTATGAAATAAGGGGAAAAAAAAGATTATATTTTTCAAAACTACTCGAATAATTCAAATTTTAGTTTTCCTCCATTAATCGTAATGGAGGAAGTATAGCTAAGTAAGATGGATCTGAAGTTCTTGAAATGTCTTCCATGAAACTGCATAAAGATTGATACTACAGACAAATCTTTCTTAAACATAGGCTGTATAATTAGAGTGTTTTGTGAACACAATCTCTTCAAAGAGTAATCATTAGACCATTGAAAAGTTTAGTTTTAAAACTATTTATTTTTGTATTTAATACACCATACTTACTTGATACTAGATTTATTCAGATTAGTCCAGTTTAGTACGATGGCTTTAATAAGTTATCGAAATATTTGTTACTTGGGTCCTGGCATTTTCCATCCTGAATACCAAGAATTCAGAAGACTCTGGGAAGCCTCTCATCTAAACTACTGAGTATCTCCTGTCCCTGAAGCACATTTATATAGTTTCTCAGGTGCCTTCAACATTGTAGGCACAATGAACAAATTTTCAGAGCTACTGAAATACATCAGGATTCTTGCAGATTTCATAAGGATTAGTGCACGGTACCAAAACAGATCAATTACCTAGCCCTGTGTTTGAATATTTAGGTGGGAGTTTTTTCTTTAAGACAGAAATTACTTCAAAACTACAGGGAGGGAAAAGACCAATACATGCAGGTTTAATATTTGAGTTTTCAGGTAAGGCAACACCTATCTGCAGTACTGAAAACTGAGCCTAGAGCTCATTTTTTGGCCAATTTTTGTTGTTTATGTGTTGAATAATCTCACAAAAACAGCAAACTACAACAGCAAACAACAAAATACTACTGACATGTATTTATCATGTCTAAATTATTGAAAACATAAGGCTTATTTGCAGTATTGTGTATCTCAGTTTTATATTTCTAAAAATTTTATTCTATTTTTATTCTATTCAGACCTAACGATGTATGACATTTTCCTGAAAATTCAAAGAAAAGAATTGGTACAAATAATACAAAACCACTCAGACCTCTGCAGTGACGTTAGCAATTTTTCCTTGCCTAGAGTTAGGACCAGTTATTGGCTGATCTATTGAGCATATCCTCAACTATCACACAAACTCCTGTACTTCTTTGTCTTCTAGACAAATCACCACAGAGCTTCAGACCAGCAGGTGATGTGATCTGATTACAATTTGACCAACATTGTCTGTGTCAGTTCCCCAGAGGTCAATGAACATGTGATCCGGTCTCCAAGGTATGTCCCAGAGATTAGTAGGCTGTGCTATACAACTAGTAAATGATTGAAACAAGCTCTTTTCTGTGACTACATGAAGATAGTTGCAGTAGTGAGAGCTATCACCTTCTACAGAAAAGGGTACCTTCCTATATTATGTTTATTAGCATTTCATTATCGATGTGCCACCTTAGCAAAATGATCAGGCAGCAGCACTGTGGTCTCAGGTACAAGGAAAAGATCATTATGAAACTCCAAGTACTTCATCTGGGCAAATCAAGTGAATCCATCTAAACCACAGATCACACAGAAGTATTTGAATGCTAGCTTTCATCTCAGGCTTTTTGTGTATTTCAAGACAAACCCATAAGCCTTCTCCAGAAGAATCAAGAAAACAACACAGAGATTGAATCAAATAGATGATTTTTTTAAATAGTGAAACATTTTTGTCTTTTCATAAGGACAGAACCCCAGGTAAATAATGCCTTCTAATACAGCACGTGAAACTCTCAATTATGGAAATTATTATTCTAGGCACTATGTGCCATTTTATATTCCCAGCAGGATGTTTTTCATCTCATCAAGAGTTTCCAAAGCTGTTTAGAGTTTCTGTATATGCAAAGCACATTTAAAGGCCCCCAAAAAAAGAGCTGCTAATTAAAAAAAACCCAAACCTAGTCATGTGGTCAGACAGACTGGAACTTGAGGATTATAGGTAAAAGGGATGAAATGAAGGCTTGGAAACTATAATTTCTCTTTCTGTGGTAGTGGCAGAAGCAGCTGTTACAGACTGGGCAAATTAAAGATGTGGCTGACTAAGCCAGCAGTCTGGAAACAAGACATTGCAAAAACATAACAGCATGTCATCTGCACCCCACCTTTAAAAAAAACCCAAAAGTGCTGACCATCTCTTTTTCTCTCTTGCTTCCTGTTATTCTTATCTGTCACAAATAGTCTCCAGCTGGTCCCCTTCCAGTCCTTGCTTACCAGTTCTAATTTCCCACCCATCTTCTGGAGTTAATTGTAATCCCGGGACTTTGGACAAGTGCTTCATAATGGGAATCGTCAGCAAACAACTAAGGACACTTCTAAAAGGAGAGCAGGTGAAATAACAGAGTTGCAGTTCTGCTTTGTTTAATTGCATATGTGAGTTGATAATGAAGCATTTAAAGCAATCTTCCCATACCAAACAGTATTTACCATTCCTTGAATACTATTTTACCTGCCTAGTAAAATCAGAATCTAGGTTCTCTAATAAAAAAAAAAAAATCAAAAGGTGGCCATCACATTTTTCAGATAAACTTGTTAGGTGCCCTGTAATTGACTATTTTCAGACAAACATTTCCCTTTCCTCACTTTTTCATTAATTTAGCCAAAAATCTTGAAGAAAATAAGAAAATAATCATGCTATAAACTAATGAGTTTGCATATTGTTTCCCATACCAGAAAATTATGAAGGATCTGTGAACTGTTACAAAAATAAGTTACTTAAACAACAAACACACCCCAAAAAAGCCCTTTACATTTCTTTAATAGCCAGTATGGGCTTCCTATTAGAAGCAAGAGAAATATTAATTTCCTTGCTTAGATAGCTTTTAGGTCAAACAGTATTGCCAACCTAGAATGTCTCAATTTATATTAGCATAAACCTATGGACTGTTTTTTATCTCAGTTTATACATCATGAACGATTACCACCCAATATATGCCCCACAATGTTTATTTGTACTGAAAACAAACCCATAGTTTCAGATTTGTGTCAGATGCATGTAAGTGCTGCCATTTCAGTACTACTCTAACAATGCTGTCAATAATGTTGCTGTGTTGAAACACTGCATCCGATTTGAGGCACACTCAAGCACTTTGTAAACAATTACACATTAATACATTTCAAAAGTGTTTATGAGATTCATCTCACAAATCTTTAACAAGCACTAAATTGATATAGGCAAATTCAGTGCTCCAGTACTTACTAGAAATTAATTTCATGTGATGCCTTCACCTAAAACAAATCAATTGCCATTTTGCATTTTCATAAAAATTGAAGCATATGAGACAACAGCAAAAGAATTCTAAAGGTTAAATGAAACCCATATTCAGCACTCTCCCTCCCACCCGTCTGTTAGAGTGGGTATTTGAGGAGTTCTTTACATCTCCTCCCACACAGTTTCTCTGCTTCATAAGCAGAAGCCAGCTGCTGGCTCTTTCATGTCTAGCGGTTAGTTGACATTTACCATTAGTTTATTGTTTCCATTCTACTTTATCAAGGAAAAAAGCTAGAAAACTACTTTTATAGAGTTAACACTAAGCCTTTATATTTCTAATTCCCCACAACTGGAAGGGCTTTCAAACAAAGTTTTTTGGTGGGGCATAAGGAAGGAACAAGAAGACTATATATTTGACCCACACAGAGATTACGAAGAACTCCTGGCTTTACTCTTAATATTTTTCATCTGGAAAACCACACTGCAACTCAATCAGCAGCACTGCTTTTGTTAGTTAGTTTGTTTTTAAGCTCAGCCTCTAAAAAAATGCTGTGTAGACCACTGTTTGTATTTCTGACTCCAAGCTGGCAGCATTATTTAGAACTGCCATAAGAGAACAAAAACAGTAATCGTGTATATATATCCATGATGCAGTGATTCCACAATAAAGACGGGCAAAAATGAGAACTTAGTTTCTTATTAAGTCCTTCAAATAACTGTGCTGCACATCCCTGATAAAAATTGCCACCACAGTTTAATTTACCCCTCCAGACATGTGTAAACATGGCCCTAGGTCCGATATAGTGTATAAGTGTACTTAAAGTTTAACTTGCTGAAATTTTTCTCAAAAAAGAAACTCAGTTATGAATTTTAATATATGAAACTTACACCAGAAATACAGATGCAAAATATTAGTGTCAAGACCACTATGTTAACAGTGGAATGCACTTTCGAAAATTATTTTCAGACTTGAACTCTTAATAAAGAAAATATAGTTAGAGATGAATCTCCCTCAGGGCAAGTTCCTACATGAAGAAATCACAAAAAAGAATTGATCTGATAAGCAAAATTCTTCCCACAAATCAGGAAGTAAAAAACAGCCATACCCTTACTTCTGAACAGCCATCAGTAAAATTCATAAGTAGTAATGCCATGTTTATTTAATGGACTTTTACAGAGCAGAAATCTAGAGTATCAAATGATACTTTTATCCAATGATATTTACTAACAAAGAGCTTTAAAGAGGTAGCATTAACAAGATTGCTGTAGACATGGAAAGGAACTTGGAACTGCAATTACTGGATGGCTCCAAACTTTATCTGATGTGTTTAAGAGCCACAGGAGAAAACCATCCCAGACAGCTTAGTAGCTAGCATGCCAGAAAATAACCACACTGTTTTTTCCTACGTATGGGTCAGGACATTTGAAGACATCCTTCACTAGATATGATCTTTTTGCTAAATCAAGACTTCCATGACTGAACATCATAGAGGCACTTATAAAAATCACACTGACTTACATCATCTGCAGGAACTCGGTAGGGCAGCTGTTCACTGCACACGTGTTAGACAGGCAGCACTAAAAGCTGTAGAAAACACTTGAAAGCTAAAACAAAGAGAATCTGAAATGAAGAATTTCACACTGATAACTGGATTAAAATGTAGGAGGCAATCTTTTTCCAGATCAGCAACTGAAGGTATTGAGAGAAAAGTCTGTTTGCAGCAATCTACAAACAATAGATCTGGAGCATTACTTCCTTTTATTGTGTACAGCACTTATAGGGCAACCAGATTTTTCTAAACAGTATCCCAAGCATACTTTCAAGTCCAGCCAACAAACATCTGAATGCCGTATTAGCTGTTCAAGAGAAAGTTACAGCACTGTAAGTTTTTAAAGACAGAAAGAAGCATTTCAGAAAGATCAAACATAACTCAATGCTACATCCTCTTGTTCCCTTAAAAAGTTAAAAGCAGCTTATGTGGAAAGCACAATCTAATTAAAAATTGTCTTTTATAAAAAAATAAAGGAGAAAAGCACCAATCTTTAAATGAGGTGGAAAGCCATCTGGAGCTGGACAGTACTGTGTTCCCTCTTGCATGCCCCAAATCACATGAGTGATGAACATTAAACCATTAAGTGCTAAAAATGTGGTGAATCCTATGGGAGGCACATCACCTTTTTTGCTCCTCCAATACGGGCTTTAAAAAAAACCAAGATACACTTGTCTGCAAGTACACTTTAAAAACTAATATCCTAGCATACATGCTACATGCTTTTAGAAAGGCAGATTACTGATTTTAGTTAGAATGTGCCATTCAAACATCTTGCTGTAATAGTCAACAATAAAATTAAGTTAAATTTTGCATATTTTTGTATGAATAGAAGAGAGGTTCAGATACAAACCAATTTTTTTTTATTCTTCCATAAAGAGTTACTTCAGCTTTATGAGAAGGATTTTCTACTTATTTTTTTTTTATTTTGTTTTTTTTAAAGGAGTTTCACATTGTCAACATCAGTTCTAGATTTCACTTTGTGTAAATAAAGTAAAATATTAGTACATATACAAGTGCACAGGCAGCAAGATACTACACAACAAGAATCAGTGGAGTAAATGCAAGAATTTTCCACTGCTCAAAACAAAGCACTACAGCTACAGTACCTTTCTATCCGTATCTGGGCAGTTGTTTCACTTTGTTACTACGGGCAAACTCTATATCATTATTACATTTTTTTTTTCTTTACTACACCATGTGGACAATGGATCTGCACACAACTGTTAAGACTGATTAGAAAAGAATCTCTTTTTCTCAGTGATAAATAGATTTTGATTTTTTTTCCTGTTTTAGATTGAAGAGAGGTATGTCTAAGTTAATTTCTTTTGGGAAAATGAGGTCACTGCAAAGGGAAAAGGAGGAGAAAAACTAGTCAGCATCTTCACTTTACAAATACTCTACAGAGTATTGGAAAACTAGGTTTCCAGGCCCTTCTCCAACAACAACAGAGCTCTGACATTCCAGACGCACACCAAAAACACCAGGATATCACAAAATCACAGAATGTTATGGGTTGGAAGGGACCTCAATAGATCATCTAAGTCCAACCCCCATAGCAACCATTCTGGAACAGCAAGGGGTCTTCTTCCTTCTCACACAAAAGGCCTTCTCAGACAAATGTCCATTGAAAAATGTATTTTTTCAAAACATCTTGCCTTTTGCCTTTTCCCAACTGGGGGGGGGGGGGGGGGGGG
>VZRI01006095.1:0-11075 GCA_013397515.1 Upupa epops
GGGGAATGCACCTAGCTTGAGCTAGGTTCTCGATTTCATTTCCAGGACTATGACTAGAAAAAGAATTGAACTCTGTGCCTTCACAATCCTGATATATTTGTTAACTATTTTATACAGTCAGTGCTTTTCCCTCCCCCCATTTTGTAATTTTCATAGAATCGGAAGGGACTTCGAAAGATCATCCAGTCCTCCTGCCCTCTAATGCAAAACCTCAAGTTACAATTTTATGTCACATTTCATATTTTAAAAACTTAAAACCGTATACATTACAGCTACAGTAAGAGAAATACACCTGAAAGCCAGCAATTCTGTAATCAGCCAGTTTTGCAGACCTGAGGCCAAGCCTTAGACAGGCGTGTCAGGTACAGCACTTTCCCACACAACTTCTTCTAACAGAAGTATTACATGTGCACACACACTTCAAAGATTTCTTGTTATCCTCCCAAAGAACACCTGTCATTCACTATTACTATCATAGCTATGTCTTGATCATAAGCCAAAATGCCATGCAGCTACATAAAATAGAATATACGCCTTATTAGAACTGAAAAGAGGCAACTTATTACTAGTAGCTAGGAATCACTATGCTATAGGGATCCAGAAAAGACTTCAAAAACTAAGTTGCTGGATTTATAAAGATAAGTGTATTGCAAAACAAAGTATAATAAATTTATGTCAAAAGCAGCACCAAGCTTGAGGAAAATGACATAGCTCTAGCCTGACAGTCAACTGTAACCAGCTCAGCTAAAGAGAGATTTCCATTTCTTGGCGCAGTAACAACTCCTCAAGCAGAGAGGGGCTAAGGGTGAGATTTTTTGCTCTGTAAGTAACTTAATGAATGAAGTACTAATTAACATTATGGCATTGATAAATGGAGAGAGAGATTAGGGATGTACTCGATATTCAGGCCTTCCCAGATGGACCGTCAAAGCCACATTAATTCCTATCTCATTGGAGCATCTGCTTCTCCCATAATCCATTGCCCCTTGGTACAAACACCACAAACTGTTGTGACTCAATTCGATTTATATCAATCTAATTTCTTTTAATCCAATTTGTATTCCTATCTACTACCTTCTAATCACTTAAATCTTCAGCCTCCATCTGGTAAATTTTCTCTCAAAATTAACCGAGCAGATGCCTCTGCAATTGTCTTCCACAGCCAGGCTAATCATGCCCTCGCAGTGGCCTACAGAGCACGCTGAATAGGTACGTGACTTACAGCACTGCCCTTCTTATTACAAACATGGCGATGCAGGAAGGCCATTTTGTCTGGCATTAATTGGTTAATTTGCATAACACTGCCAGGGAAAGAGGCCTAGGAAACAAAAGCCAAGAGTAAAAAGCTTCGAGGAGGCAGCATGACATGTTCATCATTTGTCACATAGCCATTAAACTTTGAACTATCTATTGTTTGAGGCAATAAATACAGAACTGGATTACAGCTAAATACACAACAAACATCTCCATACAATATTGGATTGCATGATTTTTGGCATTGCTGTCACTGAACTTGCAAAGAGCAAAGGTGCTGTCTAAACAAATTCAGAGAAAAACACATGATACTGAGAAAATTGGAAAGCACATTGTTTTGACATGCCCCAAAACTTCAAACCCCTTCTCTCTCAAGGAAATTGACTTCTACACAGCTACACATGCAAATAGAGAGAGATTTTGAGACTATAAGAAAACTAGTCTCCAGAGACCCTAAGGAGACATCTACATCACAAATAGTACTGGGAAAAAAAATAAGAATGAGGCTAACCTTCTCAGTCAGGGGCAGTTAAAGAAAAAAAGTAATGCCACTCCTTTAGACTTGGTTGCCTCATTAGCAATACAATGTTGACCTCTCCCCTTGATCAATGCTACATCATCTCCTGGAAGTAGAAGGTAGGCTCAGCACAAAAGCACAGATTGTTAATCAAGTGTTTACATGATCGCAGACTGCCAAAGTTGTAGACAGATATTTTTCATACCTGTCACTCAGAACGCTGGGAAGACAGAAATAAAAGCATTAAACATGCCACCTAGTTCCAAAACAATATTCAGTGAAAATAAGTTAAAAAATTCAACAGGAATTTAGCAAGTGAGGAAAGTATGAGAAAGGATAAGCTGGATCAGTGAAAGAGGCACAAGTGTAGCATCTCTGATCACACTTCACCCAGAAAAATAGGAAAAAAAGTTTTTACTTGACACTCAGTGCCTTGCATCATGAGCTGCATTCTTGTTGGCCCACAACTACTGCAGTAGGTGCACCTATTAACAGTTTACAGATTCAGAGGAACACGAAGTTACCATCTGCCATTACTTCTATATGAAGTATGCAGCTGCACATTTGGCAGAACAATGTAAATCAGGAAGGTCAGCCTCCAATTTTCATCTTTGTAAAAATGCTCATGTCATCCATACTTCCAGTAGCTGCATGATGTGTTTACCAGAATGATTTACCTCAAGTTTCCTACTGCTTTCACATGTACCCCTCATTATAAAAAGTTTCACTTTATAGCTAATAGGTACCTAGTAAATTTTCTAGGTACTAAAGGCAGAAAACAGTATAAATATTATCAATCCAAGCCAGAGGATGCTGGAGAAGGAAAAGGAGGATGTATTTGGTTAAGGATGGGGTGGAGTAGGTAGTCTTTCTTCCCCTCCCACAAGCTGTCATGTCCTTCTGTGCACATCCTCTCCTTCATTCCTGCTAAAAACCCTCCTCTTTCTGTGCCTGCCATGACAGGTGGTCCACATTTTCACTTAGAAAATCTGGCCACCCTATGTTTGCAACACCTCCCTGCTTAGGATCATCTGTGAATTTAATTAGCATGCAGTTTACCCACTCATTCAGATTATTAACGAAGATGTTAAACAAGACACAACCCAAATAAAAAGATCCCTGTGGCAAACCAATTGATGCATTTCTGGAAGTCAGTTTATTGCAATCAGTTACAGCTCTTTACTTATAGACATCAACCAATGGTCCTTTTACATTACAACAGATACCCAAGCAAATTTGCTATTATTTTTTTTTCCCAGCTAAAAGGCTGTGATCAATAAACTGATCTGCACTCATGTTCAAAATCCAAAACCCATACCATTTGCTGATTATTTCTAGTGTCATAACCTAAAACCCTTACACAGAAATCTGACAGAGGAACACAGAACCATTAGAAAAGGTAAGATTGGGATAGGTTTAACGTATTTAACAGTTTTACAAATTGTGTTTGGAATGAGGGATTACCAGTAGTGGACCTCTGCAAGCAGTTTGTTTGGGATGCAAAATTTAATTTTTCATTCCAAGTAGAGTAAGAGCACTATTTTTGAGTCAGTTTCAATAAGCGTTTACCATGTTATTCATCAGATAAGCAGAATTACAGTGCAGTGTGTGTTTATTGATATTTAGGTTTTGAAATTAAAATAAATCTAATGGAGTTTCAATGAAGCATACCACATCTGGGGAAATGAAACAAAAATGCCTAAGCTGAGGAAACAAAACAAATGCCAGAGACCTCTCATTAGAGATTAATTACAATTTGACAAATCTTTATGAAACTTATATTTACTATGTAAGATATAACAATATTTCTCTGTTAATATAGCAATATGCATGTATATTTTTAGCTATAAACACATATAGATAACACCATATCCCTTTCTTCATAAGGCAAATCAAACTTGTAGCTCAAAATGGTAGAGTCCTTCTCCTCTTGCTAATGTACCGTAAGAAATAAATGAAAATTTGAATGCCCAAAGCCAGAACAAGTGGTCACACTTACCACATAAGCAATAAAAGCTTTCTTTGAGCTTATCTGTGGATTATTTACTTTTCCTCTAGTCCTTCCTTTAGAAAACTGCTGAGTAGTCACAAAAATTACCTCAAAGCAGTTTCAGTGAACTTAATTAACACTTTAGAGCCCCCTACACTCATTCCAAATAGCCAACAGGACAGTTCTGGAGCTTCCATTCTGTCTGGACTGTAGTACACATCATAAAACAAGACATTCTGATCTTCCCAGCTACTACCACAATGGAAATGAAATAAATATTACAAGAAGCACAAGAGATTTCTCCCCCTTATCAAAGCTGTATTCTGACAGACTAAAATAAACCTCAGTCTATAAAAAGGAGGCAACCTCCTATTACTGATCAGTGATACTCTGTCCCACATCTTAACAGCACCTAAACATAAACACTCCATACCGTACTATCAAACTGTGCACACTTACAAGGTGAGGAATAGGAAAATAATTTTGAAAAACACAGTGCAAGCGATACAGTATTAAAAAGCACATAACACTATGAATACAAATAGTAATTTTGCATGCTATTAAAATTCTCAAGAAACTTCGTACACAGATCTACATAAATACTGCTACTTACCTATATAATTGTAAAAGTTCTTTTAAAGCAGAAGTCCAATTTATTATTAAAAAGCTATCTGCACTCTCTTGACTTAACAAAACAGTATTTCTTTTTACTGGCTTAGAAACATAAGACTGTATTTATACTGAAGCATTGCATTATCAGCAAATAAGTACACTCATTCTTGAGCTCATTTATAACATCACTGAAGTTTTGGTAGATGGTCAATTTTTTTTTCTTCTCCAGAAGATTTCTATCCCAGTAACTCTTTCTTCTGAAAGAAGGTCTTAAACAGAGATCTCAGTTCAACTCAGTTCAGGCAGCAAACAGAGAAAGCATTCAGCTCCAGACATTCAGACCCTCCTAACAGCTTTTAAGGTCAGCAGGAATAGGATGAAAGATTAAGAGAGGCCTCTCCAATGACTACAGAAGAAACCTAACTGACAGCCTTGGATTAGTCAATTAATTTTACATACTCTGCCTCACTTTACAATCAGTGAGTTATGACCAGAAACTTTTATTCTCTTTCAGATTACTCAAACCCACCAACTGTCACTTATTCTGAAATAGATCATATGCACCTGAGTTCTGAAATAAGCACACCTGCTTGAACTGAGAGAAAGTTATCGTATTTTTAAACCGTTTGTGTTTTACAACAAACATAAAACCTCCAGACAATGGTGACCTATGGCATACTGTAAGACTTCCACTCGCCAGACATTGCTACACACTAGCTAGCTCAGTATGGAGATATTGCAGCTATTCACAGGAAGAAGGGCAGTGTATCTAACCATTAACTGGAGTCAAAGAACCTACAAAGCTCCAATACTACATCTGCTATCTCCTCTACACCAAAAGAAATAGTTGGTGATAATGCACAATTAAAGGCTGAGAGGAATGCAACAAAAATGTAAGCAGGTGGCAGAGGTCGCTGAGGGATAGTAGAAAGGAAAGAGAGGGTCAAGTTATTATCTGGACTACATCCAGAGGGCACAGACATCTTTTAAATCAGGTTTTATAATAGCCATGCCTGTATTGATTTAATAATATCTTTACGCTACAGATTTGCTCAGTACACCATGAAGAAGTACATCAAAGACTGAGTTGTGAAACCAGGTCTTGTTCCTTTTCCTTTCACAAGGAAAGGAGAGAGACTGAAGACTTTCCAATATAGAACACATGCCATTTTAAGTGCTTTATTAGCCATGTTTTGTGTGAATAAGGCAAACATCTGTCACATCATCAAGTCTTTCACTTCTCAACTGTTGGGGTAAAATAACACAAATGCCAGAAAACCAAAATTTGACTCTGAAATCAAAGTGACTGTGTGTGCATTATAACGAACACACTGGGTCTTTTACCTTTAAGCCTACATTAGTATATATGTAATATGCATATACTACATACCTCTTAATATATATATGCACACCTTAATATATTTCATATATAAGGCATATATATAAAATAGTACATATGTCTGAAATGGCATGAGATAGAACATGTCATGTGGAGTATAGTTGCTTCACAGTGACCAGGACAGAATTTCATTGAAGCTACTCCCCTCACTTCTAGGAAAGAAAGATCAGGATGATAGTGTCCATCGGTAACCATTCCTGTCTGCCACTTGCAAAGCAGTTGTCAAAAACCTCTTCCTGGTAGATCAGTAATTGCCACTGACTGCTTGTTCCACCATTTGCCCTCTCAAGAATGGTAAGAATAAGGACAAGAGTTCAATGGGGCAGAAACAAACAATACAGATCACTAAGTCCTAAGGTCAGGCTGTGTGCTTTGGCACTGAGGGGCCTGAAGTAAAATAGTTACACGTTGCCAGTGACCCTGGAAAGGAAGTTACTTAATATTCATGTGGACAGACGCGAAGAAAGGATTAATCATGTGGAATTAGCATTTTCTTTGAGGAGCTTGGTTGTGTCTTATGTTCTACTTTGTGAAGAAGGCTGCTTCATACTAGCATTTCACATCTCTCATTTATCAAAACATTGCAGCTTGCTCCTAACTGACATTAACTGATGAATAATGAAAGACTTCTTTACTTTCACTTCAGATTAATCATGCAGCTCCCTTGGTCCTTCCATGCCTGAATGTGTGTTCTGAACCCTTTATAAATTTTTATTTTTATTTTTATTCATGTGGGATAAAGAAATTTTAATTAGATTTTAATTCTATTGAGGAAAACAATGGTCTTTATTGAAAGGGCATCACCTAGTATTTCCACCTCTCAGCTAAAGCACTGCAGTGGCACTGTACACTATTATCTCTCTTAAATTGTGTCATATTTATGTTAATTTCAAGTTAGCTTTTATGTCACACAAATTAGTGGTTAAATTAAAAAAGCACTGCTTGAGTTACCAAGTGCAGAATAACACTGTAAAAATTGAAACAATTACAATACAGAGTTTTATAATTACTATTTTCAAGTAAAAATATAAACCCTTATGTATCAGTAACACATTGATGTTTAAGTGCAGTTGGTTTAGAATCACTTGCAAACTTAATAATTTCCCCCTACTCTTCCTTTTCTGTGCCCTTCTCCAAACGTTTTCCTCTAAATGTTATGAAATACTAGAACTTGACTTTTCAGTTACAGATATAAATTTTATCTAAAATGCTGTTTTTCCCCACAGTAAATGGCACATTAATTAGTTCAGCACATATAGCTACTTAATGGAGCCAGATAAATTAAAAATTTTAGCCCTGTAAAACTTGCCCCATCACATCAGACCCGAAATACATCACGTCTTTATGATCACACTTAAGAGAATAGCAAACAGCAAGCCTGCTATAGTTGTACAAAGCTGCATGTGGGCAAAGAAGTTCCCTCATAAACAGCTGCACATGGTCAGATTACACCTTGAAGCACACACTTGGATTAATCGTTCTTTATTTTATTTGCATACCTACAGATGGCCTTTGTAGCTAGAAANAACCCAAACAAAGTAAGCTCACATCTTTTTCCTCTCTCTCAGCATAATCATAACAAACCTAACCAATGCTTTGCAAAACATTTGCTATTTCTAATGCCTTGAGAAGCCCTCTTCATGATCTGCTACTTCCTCACAGTCTATCAGCCTGGCACAACACTGTTCTTGGTATTAAATGCACAGAACATTATTTAATGCATGATGTTTTGATATATAGCACACTTGTCTGCACACAACCAATTGGGGATTATTACAGAAATCAGTATGGTTTCTTTTAATACCTATTAAGCTTTTTCATCCATGAGCTATACAGAGATCTCCAGCTTTGTTCAGTCCACTACAAGATTACTTAAATGATGGGTACTTTCCATTATCTACCAGAAAGAAGGTTCCACACTGAATACCAGAATAAAATGTCACGTGGATAATGCTAGTGCATTATATCAATTTGAGCCACATTCTGTTACAATTGTGGAAGATGTAATCATTATGACTCCTCATTTTACCATTTAACTGTGCATTTCCATGTCTTACCTCTGATTTTAAATTTCAAGGTTGAGCAAGTTTAGTTGCAGCATTACAGTGTTTTTGTAAGATACAGAATACTTTAACCCTCATCTTAAGTACTTTGTCTGAGAAGACAAAAACACATGTGAAATATGAGGAAAAACCCCATGCAATTCACAACAGTAACAGTCTTCCGATTCATTTTTCTCTCTTCTGGCATACTCCTCGACAGTTGCTCGTAAAATTTGTGAGTTCCCACTAGCTTCATCATCACATTTGATTATTCTCTGGTCTGCTAACACAGTTTTAAAATCAAGATACCTATGGTGAAAAGCTGAAGTCCCCATCCATGGAAAGCTGGCACAAAGTCTACAGTTTTGTGCTGTTCTCTGTAAAGCTTGTCATTCCTAAAAAGTACAGCGATGTGTTAAGACACACCAGTGATCTCTCATATTAAGTATCCTCTGTCTTGTAGTGACAACCTTAACACATATATCCTAAAATTATGCAGGGTACACTGTATTAAACATGAGTATAAAGAGTCTTTTAGAGGTCTCTGTTGATCATCTTATTCCTTGATGGATATTGTTTGATTATTGCATTTTTCTGGATAGCAAACCTTTTTTTACTTAACCTTATTACAAACTTCCTGAGGCTCCTTGGTATTAGTAATCCTGAAACATCACTCACTTCAGATCTGAAAGCTTAAGTCACCATTTTCTTGCCTATTTCAGTGTAAAATTCTCCATTAAGATTATCTTTAACAAGAACATTTTCATCTGGTCTAAATTCACACATATCTTACATTAGGCTTCTCCCTGCTGCTGCTATCTAAAGGAAGCGATATTATCACAGCCTGCAGAATGTGCTCTTTCAAAGCAAAACTGGTAACTGATGATTTAGAAATGCTACATTAAAATGTAACAGAACTGATAAAATTGTGCCCTAAAATTGCACAGATGATTCTCTCCCTAACAAATAAAAAAACCACTACCTCACCACCATTAAAGAAAAGTTACTGAGGAACATAAATTGGAACTACCTTTCCATGCTGTCATAGGAACTATAACTTCCTTGAACATCATATGTATTATTTGGCTTTCAACTTCTCCCATGGAAGTATTTTCAGACTTAAACTGGCATTTGATACAGCTTTCATTAATCTTATTTTTGTTCAAGTAAGCTACATGCTTACTCACAGAAAATAGAGTAGCATTAGATTCTGATATTTGTTGCAAGGCACCATATGCATCATATCTTGTTATCTTATAGAAAAAGGTAACAAGAAATCCTGTCACTTCAAGACAAGTTATCATCTATAAGGCTAGCTAAACACAGTAGGAGCTACAAAACTCTGTTCTCTATTTCTGTCACCACTTTGTCCTCCCTGTGGATGGCAACACACTTCCTTGCTGGAATTTCATGCTGATGGGATTCTTTCCAAGCCAAACTCGTTGTGTCAGGATGTGCATGCCGCTCCAGCATCCATGTACTGTTGTGTGTTCCCCTGAACAAAAAGCACGAGTTCAGCCCCAGACTCTATCACCATTATGCTACACAGAAGAAAATTCACTCACCTTTTAGCTCAATTTTTAAATTTTAAAGATATTAGCACAGGTGGTTTGTGAAGCATTCTGAGATCCACTGATAAAAAAACCCCCAATGTAACAAGTACTCCTGTCAGTTTGTAAATCGTCTTCCTGACCTGTGTGCACAGATGGCATACAGTAACATGTGGCTCCTCCTGCTATGTCACTGCACTGTCACAGGCAAGATTTAACTGCAAGTCTTTGAGCTTCTGTGTTTGAGCTTTACCCTCTGTCTTCTTGGAATACCTTGGAGCTTCAGGTTTCTAGAGGCATTGGGAGGCAATTTCACTTCGCCAAGATTTATATTTCTAGCATTGCTTTAGTCACACAATGACTAACTGTTTCAGAATTTCAAACTAAGTTTTCATGCATCATGTGGAAACTCCCAGAGTATTATTTTGTAATACTAATTTATAGCTTTGGAGATGCAAAATAACCATATAAGAACTGTATCTATTCATTATCTTCATTTTCCATATATATATTATGTGCGTGTGTGTGCATATGTGCAAAAAATATATATTACATATGGAAAAACACAAATTTCCTCATTGTATTAGCAAAATTTTCATTTCCTAAGATGTAAAACAAAAAAAAAAAAACAGGGAAAAAAAAAAACAAAAAAAAAAGCAAGAACAGGCTTATCTGCTTTAAAAAAAACACCCTAATTATTGCACAGTAAGTATGGAAGAATATTGAGACAATATTGCTGCAGCAGACAAAGCCATGTAAGCTGACATTAAGAAATTAAGAACCCTGGCATTTCAGAGCAGGACATATACTTCAAATCAACCTAGCATTCCATCTGGATTTGTGTACTTTATATTCATAGCCACCATAATCTACAGGGAAAATGCAACAACTTCAATCATATAGATTAAAAAGACATTGACAGCATCACCAGTTGTTTTATTTATTGATATAGTTACTCTGAAAAGGCATGCCCTTTCTGTGCATTTGAATCACTGTATAGGTTTTATAACCAATTTCAATAGGACAGGATAACAAGAAACTGTCACTTCTCTTTGCATTGTAGCTTGGTAAAAAAAGAGCAATTTAAAATGCTTTCCATACTTTGTCAGAGAAGGCTTCAGCCAAGGTCTTTGCTGTGCATGTGTTTTAAATTGTTCTAAAGTTGTGAACAACAGATCATAATAGAGGAGGTACTAGAAAAAAAAATTAAATCAGAAGACCTATTGATAAGGAAGTATCTATGAAAGCTCTGAAATTTGTATTTACTTGTAGGACTACACACTGTGTGTCAATCATCTTTTCTGAAAAGTCAAATGCTGCTTTAATGCCTGTATGCTCTCAGAAAAAAAAAATAGCCATCTAATTAAATTTCAAGCATCTTTGACATTAAACAAGTTGATTAAAAAAAGACAAATAGAATCTGCTGTCATCAGAGATGACCCCTTGAAGACAAATAGAGCCCAGAAAATGCTATGCACTGAAAGACTGCTTTCTTAATAAGCGTTTCTTTCAGTAGTCCTCATAACAGAGTGCAAGTCCTAGCACAAAGTGTCCCAGGCACTCAAACTGGAACAGTCAGTAGTATAAACCACTGATTTCTCCTCATCTGTGTACTTTTTCCTCAGCTTTAAGTCCTCCCCTTATAACTTTGTTATTTAATATTACGTCTAACTTATATTTCTTTCATGCAATGGGACAGGGTACTGGCAGG
>VZRI01006112.1:221-12836 GCA_013397515.1 Upupa epops
CATGTCCAGAGAAGAGTTACCAACCAAGCTCGTGAGGAGTTTAGAGAACAAATCATATGAGGAGAGACTGAGGGAGCTGGGAATGTTTAGTTTGGAGAAGAGGAGGCTGGGGGGGACGGACCTCATTGCTTCCTACAACTACCTGAAGGGAGGTTGGAGAAAGGTGGATGTTAGCTTCTTCTCCTTGGTGACTAATGACAGAACCAGGGGCAATGGTCTGAAGTTGAGTCGGAGGAGGTTTAGATTAGATATTAGGACAAAATTCTTTACAGAAAGAGTGGTGAGGCACTGGAATGTCCTTCACAGGGAGGTGGTTGAGTCACCATGCCTGGAGGTGTTTAAGAAGTGTGCAGACACAGAGCTTTGTGACAGCCTGTAGTGGCAGGCATGGAGGGTATTATTTTGTGGTTTTCCTTCAATCACGTATTTAGGGTTTTGTGGGTGTGGGTATGGTTAGACTAGTAGGTGATCTAGTAGGTCCTTTCCAACCATGTTTATTCTGTGATTCTGTGGTGCTTTGTGACATAGTTTAGTGGTGACCTGGCAGTCCTGACCTAACTGTTAGACTTGATGATCTTAATGCTCTTTTCCAACAAAAATAATTCTGAGTCTTTATTTCTTCAGCTGCAGGAAACACAAGAGTTGGTAGAAGAAAACTGTGGTTACAGCAAGTTGGGTTCTAGCAGCCAGGCTGGCTGGCTGTGATTTTAACAAGTGCCAGACCATTTGAAACAATGCAGCATGGAGAAACACTGCATGGGTTTATTTCACATCAAAGCAGTTCCACTATAGTGTTACACTACCATTGTTCATGACAATAAAACTAGCTTAATTCTCCTAAACACATGGACTGATGAAGGAGAGCATCTACAATATTTATCTATTCCTCACTCAAAAGGGATGGAAAGACTGCCTAGGCCATAGAACAACAGCCCACTGTACATTGTTGCAGGTACAACTGTCTTTCTCTTTACAAATTTTCAGTTTCTTCAACAGTAAGGCCATCTTGTATTAAATATCAGCTTTGGCAAGCACAGACATTACTGTAAAGCTATAATGTCAGAGTGTGTTTAGACAGGCACTGTACTGCAGCCTCTAACTGTAAGATTTGCCTTTCACTGCTCAAGAATGAAATTTCAAGAATGAAATGCAGTCAGCCTGAAGTAATGTCTCATAATAAACTGGTTTTTAAGAGGCTGTTCTCATTTGACACAGCTTGCAATGGCTAACTTTTCTACCCCAGCGCAGGTAAGAGAAGGATCCTTCTCAAATTAATATCGTGTCAGCATGCCCTAGGATCAACATTTCTTCTTCCTTCATTCTTTAAATACTATGCTTATCCTCAGGCAAGAAAGAAAAGCACATCTCTCCTCTCCCAGGCATCCACAGTACCCCTGTGAGGCATAAGATTCCAGGTAGTTCAGAAAAACAGTTCACTCTAGGTACTTTTGTTTAGCCGAAGGTCAGTAGTCCATTTAGACACATGCCTTCTTGTAAATATCTGCTGTAAAAAAGAGATACAAGAGCTCAGGGATCTCCTGCAGATTTTACTGAGTGCTGGTATAACTCCCCCAGGGTTTCTCAAAGCATAATGGAGGCTGCTCTATCTGCTGACAAGCACAGAAAAAAAAAGGAAATATATATATAATAGCAATACAAGATTCAATATTATCTTTTGTGTACATCACACTACATTACAGATTTTTTTCCAAAGGAGAGGTTACTATAAAGCAGGCTAGGACTTTTTAAAAAATGTGCATTTTATTCTTTTTTGCAAAGCCGTTTGGAAGCGGAGCACTAGTTTTGCCAAAAGCAATTGCTGTGCATTAATATTAAACATGATCTAATGAAGGCAGAAGTCATTTTGGGAAAACATTAAGAACAGCACAAGCATCTCCTGAATTATAAGTTTATGGCTGAGAGAAAAAATACCATGACAATATAGGTATTTCCTCTGTCACGGTTTTGTTCCATGACTGAGAAAAACAAAGCACAGGTGAAAGGCGAAAACCAATAGTCTCTCATACTTTAGTCCTTCCTACCTCAAAAAACCCCCCCAAACCAAAACCGTAAAACAGACCCAAAGCAAGCAGTATTCATTGTACTTATCTGGAAAGCTGTGAAGTGAAATAAAATGTAATTTGGGGGAGGCAGGGGGAGGGAAGCATTGCCTCCAAGAAATCTGTTTCCATCCATAAGGACAAAACTACCTCTCCAAGTGAGTGCAGTGTTTGGTGCAGTTCAAAATGTTTCTCTCTTTCTGGCATATATAAAAAGGATGCACCAATTAGAGAACATGTGAATCATCTGACTCATGTACAAGACACAACGACAAGAACAAAATAATAAATCACCATCATTTCCAAAGTCCTTAAAAGGGCATTTCTTAACATTAGTCTGTGTGGATAAAACAATAAACTAATCTATCGTACTTAAAGTCAGGCTGCCCTGACATGGAATGCAAAGACCTCAGCTATGCTCATTGCCAGCAAAAGCAGATTCATGTGAAAAAAAAACTTGCTGATGCTCTTGCTGTAAATCTGTCTGTATTTACATGTTCAGTCTGCACCTTGTGGAATCCTTCAAGGCCTTATACAAATAAACATAAGGAGGCATTTCTGAGAGTGCACTGACCCGAGATACCTGACAGTGAGTGCTTGGAATCACATCCTTGCCAGCTGGCTGCAACAGAAAATACAATGATTCAGCAGTTCAATGGATCTTGAGTTTGGCAACAGTCCCCTTGTAAACATCTCTGGGGAAATAAAATAATACAGGCCCAAGACTCTGGCAGGTTCTGTAATTGTTTGCTGCTGGCCCTGATCCAGATCCAGCACAAGCTCTAACAAGGCAAATATGGCTGTACTATGCTCTAACTCTCCAAGCAGGCTCCATTCAAAGCCCAAGGGTAGGATTAACTTATAGTAGGTCTGATGAGGAAACAAAGATACCAGGAAAGCTGAAAAAAAGTCCTTAAATATTAAACTGCCTAAATCAATACTGGTATTTCACTGGAAATGTTTTTTGACTTTTTTTTTAATACACAGAACAGCAGGTGAAATCAAGTTCAAAGTTGAAATATGGCAGGTTACAAACATACATTTTTGTTATTAAAATAACTTATTTAATAAGAAATCATTTCAATAAATTCTTATTTATTAAAATAAATACATGACAGTTATGAACATATGAGACATTTGTATTTCCTTACAAGTCTTACAGCAGATAACTCACCACAAAAACAGAAAATGAAAGATGAGTTCTCGGCACCAGAGAATCAGAATGTCTCAGCTGTTGATGAAAATAAACTTCTAATTCCTAGCACCTTGACTTCCAACTTGGCCTTTTGTTCTGAACAACCCCTCCAGTTTATACATAATAAAAATATACAAATTTACATTGGAAATAACAAGGTGGGAAAAAAAAACAGTGGAACCTTCACATCAGCTCTATCCCCGTGAAGTGCCACCAGATGGAGGGGCCATCCTGCGAACCTCTGCACACACATTCACTGGTAGTGAGGATGAACTATTCACCCCTCTTTCCTGACCATGTTACATGGTGCCTATGCTCACAGGTGAGATGAATTTCAGAAGCTACTCTTTATTGGCAAGATTTTGATAAAGGCCATAATACAAATAGAGAAACACAAAAGCTAGATTTTGTATTTGATCTTTATAGCTTGATCTACCACGCACATACTGTTTGGGGGTTTTTGCCTTATCAAAAAAAATAATGGGATTCACTGACTTTCCTGAATTTGCTATAGAAGGTTCTTCAGTATCTGAACCCTTTGCTATTTTAAAAGAGCCACAAAAAGACTCAGTGTAATGCTAAACCTTCTGTGCATACAAACTGTGTCTGAGGAAGAAGTAGAAATGCACCAAGCTGTAAATGCAGCCACGTTTTGTTATTGAGACATAGGCAACCACTTATCATAACATGCAAAAGAAGATATGTCAGAATTTCTATACTCACTAAGTTCCTCAAACATGCACTACCAAACACAATAAAAAAAATTAAATCACTAATTAAAAAAAAGCTACTATTTGGAAGTGCTATCTCTAATGCAAACATTTTTCATATATACCTACTAAAATCCACTTTATTTTGGACGAAGACTAGAGAGCCAAAATACGCCCAGTGTATTTTACAACCATGTACTTGAATGTGTTCATGTTCATAATTCAGAGCACCATCTCCTCATTCTTTCCACCACTAAACCACTAAACAGGTATTCTAAAAGATTCCTAAAAGCTTTGTTTGGTTCTGCCTCAAAAATCAATTATTTTACTTGGTTATTTGATTATATTCCTGGATAGCTACTCAACAGAAATTGGGAGCTTATAAAAATATTTCATGGCAGGTTTAACTATAGCTTATTAATATGAAAAGATACTAAAAGAGTAGACTAAATTCTGTATTACTGTTAATGCCTTTTCTGTGGTAACATTAAGAAAGTTAAATTTCACTAGTTATCACAGCAGTGAGTATAATGACAAGGCAAGACTCTGGTAAATTCTGAAGTTTAAGTGTAGGCAAGTTGTCATAATCATCATTAAGGTTGCTCACATTAATTTCTTACATGGACATTTAGCAGTTGCACATCAATAAAAACTAAAGCTTTTAAAATGCACTTAAAACTATTAAAATTCAATACACAATTTAGAAGCAGCAATCAGGTCTTTTTATGTAAGGTTCTGATGAAGACAATATACTGAGGAAACATAAATTAATATACTTTTGACTGTTGAAGTCCCATTCTTTGTACTCCACCAGCCATGTGATACAAACGAAAAGGGCAGTGTAATGAAGATTTGGTTAAAGGATTTTTCAAGAGTTAAAGTTTCACATCATGACATTAGAATGTCATTCTGCAAAAAGGCACCACCTTCAAGGGAGAAGCTTTAACATGTCAGCATTAGATTCTCAATTCATATTGCTATCCACAATGCCCCTGGAATCAACGAACTGCACAGCTTTTCCAGCTACCCAGCTGGCGTATCAACAGCTCCATTTAGTATTCTTGTCTAGTGATACAGCAAAGACCTCTCATGCCTATTTTTAAATGCACATTTTTAATATTCAATATAATGTTACTCTTTAACAAACTCTTTACTCCCTGCTTCTTTTATGAAGCTTCCTGTGGTCTTTAAAGGGATTGTTAACCAAAGAATGGATCACACTCTTTCTGCATGAGCAGATTCAGAAACACTCCATTAAACCTTTCAGTATTTAATATAAAGAGTAATCTCTCACCTCTGAGGAGATAAGCCAGTTGCTGAGTGATTAACTCTGGTGCCTCTTGAAGAATCTCGTTTACTACTAAAGAGGAAGAAGATGTTTGTAACTCCAGGCTGCCATCACATTGCTCCTCTGGATTGATGACTTTGACAACAGCTGATTCCAAACTTTTATCCTCGCTATCAAGCAAATTTAAAAATTATACATATTTTTCTTTCTAGCTGCTTAGACAACATAGCAAAAACGTGCAAATAGGTTTTTTTCAAATTTGGAATTATAATACTGTTGTTATTGCTACTTGAAGTCAGTTATAAAGCCAAAAAACATCACAGTAAAGACCTAAAATTGTAATTTTTTTAAATTAAGTGTCCACAGTAGTTTGCTTGATTGATACATCACCAAGCACAAAGACCTAATGTCTAAATTTCCATTATAAAAAGATTTAAAAGCTAATAATTTGGAAAAAGTATTATTCCATGTACTGAAAATATCACTGCTGCTCAATGGGGAAATCCCAAATCTCCTGTATATAAACAGTGATATCTTGAAAACTTAAAAAAGATCTTGTATTTGCATTCAAGCACTATATGTTTTATAATAGCAATAACAAGGCCAAACTGTATTTAAAAATATAACACATATTACCATATAAACATATTACATATATTCTATGAATAATAATTCTTTTGAAAGAAAATACATAGATGGGGACAGCAATAAACTAAAACCAAATATTACAGATACCTTTTGCTTTGAAAAAGTGAGGAATGTACTGATCTGACTGCAGTTAATCAACAGCTATGAGATTTATATGTATTTCTCTATTTAGTTTTTTAATCTACAAACCTATCCAAGTAGGATGGGGCCATAGTACAATAGGATGTCACTTATCTTAAACCAAGTTCTAAAGACAGTTGGAAGTAAATAACATCCTTCAATCTGGGCAAGAAAGCCAAATGATTATAAAACAGCTTCCCATAAAATATTAACTATGGGCTTCTATCCTTCTTAAGAATGGATTTATGGACTATGGCCTTCCACAGAGGAACTCTGAGCCTCTGGCATTGAGGACATTTTAAGAAAAATGCTGTAGTTTGGCCATAATGTATTTGCCACCTCAACAGCACACATATGCAGGCAAAATCAAGTCAGAAATCTTAATGCCCTTAGTGCAAACTAAGCAGGAGGAAGAAAATCTGATCTCTTATTTACTGATCAGGGAAATTCTAGATTAGTGAAATTTATTTAAAATATTTAATCAAAGCTGTGTGACAATACAAGGCACTTTAAAAAAAGGGAGCTCCATTAAAAGTGATGGAAGATAACTATCCAGTTTATTATTTATTAGTCATAATGGGAGAGCAAATCTATTTTAACATTCTTTTCTTTTTTGCCTGTGTTAACACACCAATACCAATATTAATGCATAAAACAGGTAAAATACAATTTTTAAAGCAGCTGAAACCCATATAACCCATCTTATTGTACATGTAATGCAATACCTTGTCAGCATGCCGTTGTTGACAAGCGTTAAAGACAGTTTCCCTTCAGCATTCAGCTGGTGCAAATTGATTTCATCTCGGAAGATATGGAATGACTCTGGGATATTCAGCTCCTCCAATATAAATCTTGTCTCTGTGAAGTAGCTAAAATCTCTTCTTGGTATGTTCAAAACTGGTAAGCAAAGTACATCAGGAGGACTGACCTGTAACGTAAGTGTGCATTTGTCACAGCTGCATAAAATAACAGAGTAAGTAATTTAAAAACAGTCTTAATTTTCTTTGGGGCTTTTTCCCATTTTGCTTCATCTTTGTAAAACATTCCTTTGTCTCTTATTCCTTATTTTTCTGTCTCTGCCTCCTACAGAATGAGAACGTATAAAGCAGAAAGGAGGAAGAATGACATAGAGGTGATATTTTCTGCTATTGAATTGGCCACATAATACTCATTAATTTTTGTATCGAAAGAAATATAAAGAGTTGCTACTTTAAAAACTCTGATTAATACAAAATCATTGTCTAGAATACTGTTTGTAAAGTATGTTTTAATTGACTTAACAATAGCATCTATGTTACAACTTGAACAAACAAGTTAAGACCATTCCATCCATTTTGTTCCATTTTGTTTCATTACCTTGTCTAGAAAATAGGCATAGGCCAGAGTAGAAATGAGTGAATCCAAATCACAGGATTTATTCCCAAGAACAACATGAACCTTTTCCAGGTGTTTGCTCCTGTTCTGTAACACATTAGAAGATAACTGCAATAAGTAACAATTATAAGAAAAAAGACAGCCCTGCCACCGGCAGGCTACCATCCCACTACTATCTTCCAAAGATATTAAATATCAGGCATTGTCCTCCATTATGATTCTTACCACCACTGGATGAAGTAAAGCAATTACTGTGGTATCAGACATGTTTTCTTGGCTTTGCTGACCCCAAGAAAGACAAGAAATCTAGATATCATACATTACCTCAGTTTAGAACCCAAATGAGATCTAACTTGACAAGTCTGTTTGGCAGCAAAGTAACAGATAAGCAGCTCCATTTATATGTGGATAAAGACTTTGAGATCACCTTACAAATCTAAAAAGATAGGGTGTACCTAAGAGTATGAAAATGTATGCACAAAATCATATATACCACGTTGCAATTGCAACTTTCCTTTTTCTATTTGTTCAACTGAAATCATTAACTAGACAAGGTGGCTTCCACCCTCATTCTTCAGAATCTGAACAAGCCCAGTGAAACACTCAGTACTTTTGACTTGTTCTCACCCACAAAAGAAATAGAATCCGTTCTGAATTTAATAAAACTAGAAGCCTTTCAAAAACAAGGAAAGTAAAGACAGACCAATTTTACAAAAGCAAAATATTGCAGGGAAGTGTCTACCTTGTAAGGTGTATGGTAAATATAAGGTGATGTTTTCTCTTCACACACCATGAATGCCAAGCTAGTTGCACGTAAACATTCCAGTTTATTTTCTTCTAAGGAACTCTGCTTCTTTATTTGAGAAGCTTATCTGACTGATCCTAAGGTAACTATTTCAGAGCCAAATGTATATAATTAAACATTTTTGCTGTTGCTATCACATGCAGGCTGATGTACTTTTGGTCATTTTGAATCTAGATATTGAGTAGCAAAATTTTAATATTTCAACAAAAATATACAATTAGTATATTATTCTCAATGATTATAAATGTGCAATTATTTCAAACAATTGTTTCAATTCCATTGTTCCAAACTAACCTTTCTTCCCTATGACTAATCTTACCTCTATCTGGATATAAGGAAAAAACAGCCGTCAAAATACCTCTAGATAATAAAACCAGAACGCCTATTCTTTGTTCTCTATGTATTGGGAAAGACAGACAGCTTTCTGAAAATTAACAGTGTCTGGAAAATACATGTTGCTTTAAGCTGTAGGCCTTTACTAGCGATAAACTGTCTCCATTTTCCTCTTGATACATATTTTGGAGAACTACAATGAAGAAAGATCATGTACAGAACTTCCAAAAAACAGACTTGACATAAAAGCAGCCCTGAAATATGCCTTCCCAGGGCCATTCAACTTATTTATTTCACAGGTCTGAGAGTGTTTCCCCTTCTGCCATCTCTAGTTTGAATAGTCTGCTGCTTGATAATCATCCAGATAGGAGAAAAGCAGGCACATGGATATCAAGCTTCCTCTTACTAAACAAGAGAGACACACTAGTCAGAAAAATTAAGCTTTAGATTCACAAGTTGAATCTTAGCAGCAATAGAACTAAAATGTGGTTACCTCCTGTAGCTACCATAGATAAACCTGAGAATAATCAGGAATGCTCATTATTTATAAGAATTAAAACATTTTAGAAGTTGATGATGAAACTGGAACGTATAAACTGCTCAAAAGACTACTGATCACTCTTAGTGCTGATATTATTTTATTAGAGTAAAGGTAAATTTTAAAATGCATAAACACTGGATGCCTGGGATAAAATGAATTAAAGAAATGATGTGTCATTCTCTGATGGCATCATTTAGGATAACTTATTCAGATCAGGCCTGCACACTCACTTACCATGATCAAAAAAGACATCTATAAACATCAATCTACTTCTGCAATCTTGTAAGAGTTCTTTTCTGATGCTCTAATACTTACGGTAAAGAAGTTCTATTACCTGCCTAGTTTTGTAGTCCTTAATCACAGAAACATATTTGTATGGCAACTGCATCTCCATGCAACTGCACTCAAAAATATCTTTTATGGGTTACTACCTGCCCCAAACACCTGATTGCTAGAATCACAGAATGGTATAGGTGGGAAGGGACCTCAGCAACCATCTAGTTTCAACACCCCCCCATCCTAGACAGGGACAAATCTCACTAGACCAGTATGATTCAAAGATACTGAATATAGTGGCAGTCAGGTTTGTAAAAAACTTTGGCTAGGACACATTACTACACCAAATTAAAAAATCCCAGTAAAAAATGGCATTGTCTTTTCTTCTTCTGTTTATGTTGCAAGAAAGATTCTTCTTCTGTTCTTCTTCTGTTGACCTTGTATTGAGTAGTCATTTTGTAGAACTCTGTATTCGCCTTATAGTATCAGGCAGCATAATATTCCAGCTGCAGGGCTTTTAAGTTGATTAGCATTCTGTGTTGTCAAAGAAATGGTTTTAAGCCAAGGCAAAGATAATTTAATATTTTATGTAAAGTTCAAGTTAGTTTAATATTTCATAAGTCCTTTCACAAGAAAGCTTTTTACTGTTCTGGGAAAAAGAAAATAGAGTCTCCTATTCTGATAAGTCTTGGGTTTTTTTTTACTTTTTTGGACATTACAAACAGTATGTCTTTTTCTGCCTTTGCAGGATCACATTTATCATGTGCAGTATATAATATTGTAGTTTATCGTAAAGACTGTAAAATAGTGGATTATTCCCTAAGGAACATAATTTAATAGAGAAAATTTCAAAAGTGCCATATTCTAAAAATTACCTGTTGTATCTCTATTGCACAATGTTGCTTTATGAATCTAAAATAAAACCTTTCAGAGCAAATATCAACATTACTAGTAAAATAAAAGATAATAAACAAAAAATGTCTCTAAGTCCATGCCATCTGCTTTTGTATTGGAGACAAAGTGTTACAAAAAACATAAACAAAAATGGAAGGGTCATAAAAATTCAGTGCTGTCCTCAGAAATGGTTGGACACACATAAAATATCACCTGATATTTTGTGTGGAATTAAGTTCTGATGACAAAAGATTTCAACTAATCTATAATAAGGAGCAGAAAAATATCATTATACCTTAATTGTCACTCATACTAGGGCCTAAATGATACATATCTCTACTTTGATGGGAGTCTGCACTTTCCACAGGAGTTTGAACAAACATTACTGGTCTTCGTAAATAACTCTTCAAAAGCCATATTTAATCACAGAATCACAAAATAAACATAGTTGGAAAGGAGCTACTAGATCACCAAATTCAACCATTCCTGCACCAACAAAAAAACTAAATACCCCATCAATGGAAAACAAAGTAACACCATGCATGTCATGAGTCACCATGTCTACACACTTCTTAAATACCTCCAAGGATGGTGACTCAACCACCATCCTGAGAAGGCCATTCCAGTGCCTCACCACTCTTTTCGTAAAGGATTTTTTCCTAATATCCAGCCTAAACCTCTGTCATTAGTCACCAAGGAGAAGAGGCCAACACCCACCTTTCTTCAGCCTCCCTTCAAGTAGTTGTAGAGGGCAACGAGATCCCGCCTCAGCCCCCTCTTCTCCAAACTAAACATTCCCAGCTCCCTCAGTCTCTCCTCATATGATTTGTTCTCTAAACCACTCAAAGCTTGGTTGGTAACTCTTCTCTGGACATGCTCCAGCATCGCAATGTCTTCCCTGTAATGAGGGGCCCAGAACTGAACACAGTACCCAAGATGAGGCCTCACAAGGGTCGAGTCCAAGGGCAGGATAACTTCCATTCTCCTGATCACACTATTCCTGATCCAGGCCAGGATGCTGTGGACCTTGGCCACCTGAGCACAACACTAGCTCATATTAAGCTGGCTATCTACCAGCCCCCTCAGGTTCTTTTCTGCTCGGCAGCTTTTGAGCCACTCATTCCCAAGCCTGTAGTGTTGCCTGGGGTTGTTGTGACTGAAATGCACTGGACTTTACTGTCCCTTATACAAGTGGTCTCGGCTCATTGATCCAACCTGTCCAAGTCACTGTGCAGAGCCTTCCGGCCCTCAAGCAGCTCAACACTCCCACACAATTTGGTGTCATCTGCAAACTGACTGAGAGTGCTCTCAATCCCCATGTCCAGGTCATCAATAAAGATATTAACAACAGTGGCCCCAAAACTGAGCCCTCGGGGACACCGCTTGTGACTGGCCTCCAGCTAGATTTCACCCCATCAATCACAACTCTCTGGGAGCCAAGAGCTTGCTGAAGTGAGTTTCCCAAAAGCACACTTAAATACCAATGCTTCTAAATTAGTAACAAAAATTAGGCAGGTTAACAATCTGGCATGCCAGCCATGCAGGGAAGTCCTGTTCCTCGATTGTTCCTGGCATTTCCACAAAATTAAAAAAAAAAAAAATATAGGACCTCTTCTCCCACCTTTTCAGACATGGTCAGCCATTGCTGCTGTGAACTCAGTTTGGTATTTCTGCATTATCATAAGGCTATTATTTGGCATTCTGGACATAAACATCACCATGTTGAAGAAAATTCCTACCAACAGAAAACATTTACTCTCGTTTCACTTACAGTTTGTTTTAGAGATTACAACTGCATGTAAATCTGCTCTGCCTGTTCTCATCCCCCAGTCTGTAGTGCTGTAGGACTTGGCACTTGGCCTTGTTAAACCTCATTTCATTGACCTCTGCCCATCAACCCAGCCTGTCCAGATCTCTCTGAAGTGTCTCCCTACCCTTCAGCAGCCTGACACTCACCCCCAACTTGATGCCATCCACGATTTACTAAGGGGAGATTTGATCCTCTCATCCAGGCCATCAGTAAAGATGTTGAATAGAACTGGGCCTAGCACTGATCCCTGGGAAACACCACTGCTCACTGAACACCAACTGGATGGGGCACCATTCACAACCACTCTCTGTGCCCTGTCACTCACCCAGTGTTTAACCCAGCGGAGGGTGCACTGTTCCAAGCCATGGGCTGCCAGCTCCTCCAGGAGGATGCTGTGGGAGACTGTGTCAAAGGCTTTGCTGAAGTCTAGGTAGATCACTTACACAGACTTCCCTCCATCCACCTGGCGGCTCACCCAGTCATAGAATGAGATCAGGTTGGTTAAGCAGGACCTTCTTTCCTAAACCCATGCTGGATAAGCCTGATCCCCTAATTGCCTTG
>VZRI01006113.1:5155-19176 GCA_013397515.1 Upupa epops
ACAATCCATCTCAATACCAGTCATCCAGTCCACACTGCCTCAGATTGGCTGTGAGGATGCTATGTGAGACTGTGTCAAATACCTTACTGAAGACAAGATAGACCACATCCACTGCTCTGCCACCATCTATCCACTTAATTATGCCCTCATAAAAAGCTCTCAGGTTGGTCAAGCATGACTTCCCCTTGGTGAAACCATACTGACTAATCACCCTCTATTGCTGATGTGCCTAGAGGCAGCATTCAGGACAAATTGTTCCATCACCTTTCCTGGGATGGAGGTGAGGCTGACTGGTCTATACTTACCTGGGTCCTCCTTCTTACCCTTCTTGAAGATTGGAGTCACATTTGTTAACCTGCAGTCTCTAGGCATCTCTCCTGAATCCCATGACTTAGAAAAGATGATGGAGAATGATGTATGACTTCACTGATGTGCAGGTATTAAAGAGGGATGTTGAAATCTCACATTGATCCACTGATTTCTGACCATGTAAGTTTTGCACTGCCAATCAGATGGAAGGCAGTGCACAGAAGGACAAGCATTAAATACAAATGTTTATGAAATTTGTTTCAGTTGGAGTTTTAGAGTGACAACTGAGAGGTCAAACTTCACAATTTATTGGTGAAAGAAAAAGACCCTAATAGGCAGAATTGGCTGATCCTAATATCTGTTGCAGAGATATCAGTTTATATAACAATTTCCAATCTTTCCTGAAGCAATCTTTCCAGTAAACAAACAAGATATTTACTAGACAAAAAACAGGCACAGTTAAATGACTTCTCCAAGGTTATATAAAAGGTTACCTAAAAAGGTTTCTATCTCATATCTCCCAAATCTTTTAATGCTACAATCACGTGGTACTTTGCTGGATATTTGGCTTAAGTGAAAGGGTTCAGAAGCCCTTAGTAACAAGCACAGTGAGGCTGAAGATTTCATCATGGAAAATTGTCAGATACCCAGTAAGTCAAATGCACTGCCATTAAAACATCACTTTAACAAGAGCCACATAGTTTTATTTAGTAATGGAATAATGAATGGATGTGGTTTTTTGTTTTTTGGGTTTTTTTTTCATCTTTTCACTGGTGATCGTAGAGTCAAGGTGAAGGTGACATATTTTTTAATGGATCAAAACATTTGTTTTACTATTTATTTCTTTGTTACTTGCTCCCTTGAGGCTCCTGTTGCTATGAGCTAGTGCAAATTACATCAGGAGATCCAACATGCTTAGCAAACCCTGAATATTAATTCAAGATGGTTTTGGAAATGCATAATCAGCATCAGTCCCAAAATTCAGAGCAAAAGCAAAAACAATGTTAAATTGGCATGTCAGAATTTTTTTTGTAGAGTGTTGTTTTGGCCATAAAAATCAGCTTTTTCTTGCCATGTTGAATGATAATGTTGTATTTATAATACATGACTTCTAAATCATCATTGCTTCCCCCACAGTGTATCCAGGGCTTGTCCAGATTACTATGTGCTGCTTTTCCTGTGTTGACTGTTCTTTTCTCTATACCAAACCATGAAATACATATTTTTGAAAAGCGTTAGTTTCGTGTTCAGGAACTTAGAATAAGACTCAGGAAGCCTAACAGCTAGTCTTCACTTTTTATCAGGCATTTTAATGAAGTCATAGTATTTCCATTGCCCACTTATGTTTTCTCCTACATTGGTCCTGTTTTGATAATGGATGTTTTAGAATAATTTCTTTCAAGGTCCCTTCTGATCCCTAATGATTCTATTATTCTATGATTCCAGACTTTGAATAACACAAGAAGTTTCAGCTGTCATCTCTTGCTTTCAGATCAGATCAATCCTATAAAAATTTCACTTATGAAAGTCAGAAAATTACCATTCAGCTAAAGATACACCCAATCTACAGCTTGAAAAACAAGATTTTTTTAAATATTATTTGAGGCTTGTATCAACATAACAGAGTTGCCATCTCCACTAAGTCTGACCCTACCTGGAGACATTCAAGGTCAGTCTTGATGGGGCTCTAAGCAATCTGTTCTAGGTAGAGATGTCCCTGCTTGTCATAGGGGAGTTGAACTATGTGACCTTTAGAGGTCACTTCAACCCAATGTTTCTATGATTCTATTTAGATGTATCTTGTGACTGAAGAAACTGTGGACACATCAGTAGGAGTCCTGAATGACAGCCTAGATACTTCTAGGCAAAAACTAACACTGTCTTTCAAAGACCAATTGACTGACTGCCCCAAGACTGTTTTACACTTCTTTCCAAATTTGTTTTCCACATGTTGTTTCAGGGCAGAGATAAGTTCTCTGAATATTGTAATATTGGCATGCTGTATTGGCACGCAGCTTTCTGCACTTTTTGCAAGCATTGTCATGTATTTTAATATTCACCTTGGGAACCTGCAAAAAATGACATCTATCAATATCCGTCTCTTAGTTCCTGGCATCCCAGCAAATCATCAGTCTCTGTTAATAAATTAATCTCTGTTAGAGTGTGGGAAAGGACATCACACCATGTAAGTGGTGATTTCACTAAGTGTAAAAGGTCTAGTGATACAGAAACTCATCAGATGTTAACAGTAGATACTGAGTAGTAATCATTTTCTAGAGTATGCAGATTCTTTCCTTGATGTTCTATGGATGAAAAAGGCAATTTCAATATTTTACGGTCCTCTGACCTTGAGTGGTGCCTGGAATTGTTCTAGCAGCCTGCAGATGAACTCATGCTCATTGGAGACACAGCTCAATGGAGACATTTGTATAAATGCCTTGTAAAACCACTAGCAATTGCCCAATTGCCCAATGTGACGATCAGAACTCCACAAGCCACAGGTTCCACTTTGCAGGATGGAAAAGAAGCATGATGCACTTTGACAGCAAAGGAACACCTTTTTCTTTCTCTATTATTCTTCCTTTTTTAGAGGCTGGAAGACACATGATGTTTCCAAAGTCTATTGACAACAAAAGCAGTGTGATGAAGAGTTGTACCCAGTTGTTCTACAAATATAAACTCAGACCAAGTATTACTAGTTATATTAGTTATACACCTGGGTCTTTTCTTACAAAAGGTACTTTGAGGACAATAACTTCTCCACTTATTTTAAATGCACTTGATTTTATATCTGTCATAATGTCGGTCATAACTTGCATGAATTTTGCATCTGCAGATGCCAAATATTAAACAGAATTGCTACCTAAAACTTTTAACTAATAAGCATTCTCTCTATGTTTTATGAATAGCTAAATATATATTTTAAATAGATTATTTATACAATAATATATCTTTGCATTCCTCCAACACAAAGCAATAGTTAAATGTAAAATCAGTGCTGCAATAACAAAATAATTTGGTGAAAGTAAAAAAATGTTAGAAATGGTTCTGGGATTCAAATACTTATTGGTTTAATTCAAAATTTTCTCAAGAAAGGAATTTATTCCATAATGGACAATTTTCTGGTAAGTGTAAAATCAAAGTTAAAATATACCTTACATAAAATCTTTTACCATTCATTTTATTTTATTTTTTTCAATTTTGGCCTTGATAAAACAGATTTATTTTATTTCTCTGGAGAGATTTACAAGAGAAAGCACATGTACCCTAAATTTTAATTTTTTTTCTTGTGTTAGTAATGTACTACAATACATATCAGATTATACAAAGACAGATAGAAATGTATTAAACTCCTGTGGCCACCCTGGTAGTCACTAGCTGAACTGATAATAAAACTGACAATTTCTTGACTTCTAAATTAATGCTAGGTGCACAAAATATTAATATTTTCCTAGAATACAGCATTGAAATGTCTTCTGTTTTAATATAGAAGCTGATCTTAAGTCATCCACTTCATGTAGTTTTTCACAGATTAATATTTGCCACTATTTTAAACAGAACTCATTGATTTCTAAGGATGTTTAGCACCTTCAATGATTATTTTTCCTTTAAAGGAATACAGGAATTTATGTAAGACTTCCATTCATAATATGCATCACTAGTGAGAATACAGATGACTTTAAATACAGAACAAAACACCCAGAAAAGTGTTCAGCCAAGCTGAACATTTTCTAAGTTTTCTAGTACCTACATTTTGACCAGTGGAAATCACAAAAAATGTTTAATATAAGAATGTTTTTACACTAAAATTAACAGTAAAATGATACTAAGGTACAAGAATGACAATTTTGAAATACTTATGACCATTCATGGATAACTTATAAGTCTGTATTTTTGACATCAGATATCTCTATTTCAGTCACAATGAATCAATCAAAAAAAGGTCTTTTATAATTCATCAAATAAAACACTCCAGGGAGATGATTTGATGCTGCACATAATCTATATGCAAAGATCAATGGATAACAAATTGTTTGCTTATTTCTAATGGAGTTAAACTTTCCCATATTCACATTGTATCTCAAGGCTATTAGTGTTTTTAAACATTTGAATATCTCTGAAAATTCTTCAGAGCAGAAAATGGATCTGTTTCCAAAATACTTATTGCTTAGTAGAATAAAGATGGTAGCTGAATTCTGATACAGCAAGTAAATTCTCAAAGCTGGTTAAGTACCAAATTAGGATGTAGAATGGAGCATGGATCTTGTTCCATTTTGGCTCAGAGGAATGCACTAGAAAGGATGCAGCCTTTACATACTGGTTGCTTTCTGTTCTAGCAAGATTCATGTAACACAGAATAAACAGGAGTACAGGAGAGCTGGTGGGATAACGTTGCCATTCTTGGGTAAAAGATATTCTGTAATTGATTATAAATCTAATCTAATATTGATTTTGTTCAACATTCCTCAAAAGAGAAAAGTCTTATTTCCCTTTCACACAATGAAAGTGAATAAAGACTTGTCAGGTTGACTGTACAGATTTGTGAAAATCATGTCCTAATTTGAGTCTTGTTTGCTAGAGAACTATGCATTTTTCTATGACTATGTTGATTGCATCTATTATCAGGTCCAAGATCTGACTAGTCCTTCTCACTAGACAAATAATTGCTCCATATTTTCCCTGTTCTTTTCTCTGCACTTGAAGTTTTCAAACCTCTGTATATCTGTATTTTCACTTCCATGTTATTGACTTCTGCTTTCATTGTGTGAATTCTTCCAAAAATACCAGCTTTCAAGTTAGATTTTCCAATGGAATAATGCCTGAGTGGATTAACAATTAGTTTTCTAATTAGAAGTCTCTGTAGCTCATACTAACAAATAGCAAGAGACAGAATAGTAATATGCACTTTCCAACACAATATTCAAAATACATGTTTGATGTGGAAATAGAGCAGACTTGGGCAGTGTTGTATTTAATTTTTGTATTATAATCTATAAATTGCATGTCTTAGATTGATTTTTTTTAAGGTACTCAATTTATAATTAAAGGACTATAAACAATCAAGATGGGTCCAAGTAAGTTTTTTGAATTCTTAATAAAATAGAGGTTAGGGCTTTTCCCCCACCATATACACTTGAAGGAAATTTCTTTCAGAATGAGAAATAGAAAACTAGAAATATTATGTACAGCTTTCTTTTGGGTTTTATTAATAGTTTGGGGTACTTGTTAATCACTCCTGTTTCTTCACTGCTTTGTCTAGATAAAAATTAATCCACATACCCAAGAACTCCCATTCTATTGTCAAGTTTCCTGATAACACATCACCTCCTTGTTCCCCAATTTTACCCACTTAAGTCATCTTACTTTAAGTGCCATTTATTTGTTTTTAAATTTCTGAGCTGAACTCCTGAGGACTGTGATCTATCCCTGGTGCTCATTTTTATTGCTAATGGTGAGTAAACATCTAGGTCTTCTCACTCCATTTTGTTCTTATTTAATGCTTGCTGAGGGGAAAAAAGCTACATAGAAAGTTTTATAGTGAAGTACAGCAGAATATTATTGTGTGATTAGATGATTTATTATTCACCTAAAGTATATTTCTGGATCTCTCTACAGTCAAAAGGAAGTGGTCTTTGTTTTTGATGTACTTATGTCTGAACCGTTGAGGCTATCCAGACGATTTGTAAAGGTTAGGTGTCTAAATCTCAGGTAGTTAAATTTAATGAGACAAATCTCTGACTTAGTACAAAAGTTTTCAAGCTTCATGTACTATTAGACTTTTTAAGTTTTCCTGGATTATTATATACCCTTTCCTGAGTGTAAAATTACTTAAGAAAATCTTTGAGGATTGGTCTACATACCAAATTCTTGGTTTCCTGTATAACTCAGAAGGGAATAAACACCTGGAAAAAGCATTTTGACTTTGAGGAGACTTTGCCATCCTTCCTATGAGTAAGAGATATTGCTGCCTAGCCCGTATGTTGGTCTCTATGAAATGGTTTTTCAGCCTGTTTTGTAGTGGGTTGAATTATAAAACTACTGGCACCTTCAGAATTGAATGTTGAAAGATTCAGAACTCAATCAGCTCTCACTGCTTGGGGTGAAAACAGATGATATTGAGCAACCTGTTAGTACTCAGACCCATCTGAGTTACTAAGAGCTGTACAGGCAAAGGATTTCTAAGAGAGCTTTCAGAAACACAGTGGGATTCATGTAAGTACCTCCAAACATCACATCTCTGTGGCAGTGAGGAACTTGAATGTTAGCCATTAGCCTGGTTTATGCCACAATCAGTTTAAGATACTATGCATTAAGAAGAGAGAAAACTGTTCTTCATCTTGGCTCACAATGTTCAAAATCTTGGACTAAGATACATGAACCAGATTCTTCACACTGCATTGATGTGATTTTGCTAGCCTCTGCCAAATGCTGGTTCAGTAATTCCTAGAGCTTATAGCTTACAATGCAAGATGATTGACAGCCATTAAAGTGCTATAACTTGCCTTTTAAGAAAGACAAAATGCATTACTGATGACATCTGGAAAAATTAATTATGAAAATCATGAAACTAACACTTGATTACTATTGGCTTGAACACTATTTCCTTTCTTCATGTTTAATCATGCACTGAGACTAGATTTCCTGCCCTGTTAAATTATAGGGAGATTATATAAAAATATCCATCTTTCCAGCATGAAAATTCAGCTCTGCTTAGAGCTCTGCTGGTTTCTTAGTGAATTTATACTGATGACTCCAATGGCTCATCAGATCAGAATTGGTCGTTTATCCTTGTCTTCATGTTTCTGACCATGTCACCTGCTTTTCAGAATTGCAAATGGTTGTTTCACTTCTACATCCACTATAAAAGGCTAATTTCTAAATAACATTTTTTCTCTGTTTTTTTTTTTTTTTTTTAAGCTGATGCATTGTTTTCAATGGCTCTGGATAGCACATCACATAACAAACCCAACTCATTACTATGCATTATCTACTGCTGCATGCTGCAATGCAATATTTACACATTGGCATTAAGGCAGGAGACAGCCCTCATTATGCAGCACAGCCACCGCTGATAGATTGACACAACAGTTTTTCAGAAACATGAAGAATTGAAAATAGTTCATCTGAGGATTGTGAGTGCTATGAATTCTTTATATCTAACGGTTGGCCTGCACTGACCCAAAGGCTATTAGATTTCTTAGGAGCAAATGTGCTATGCTGAAGTGTACTTAAAAAGCTCTGTCTCCTTGGCCTGCAGTGGCTGCCCCTCATCACCATCGGTTTTTGCCAGACAAAGCATCCTCTCCTTCTGTGCATCCCTTGCTCCCTGCCTTATACCATGCTGCCTGCCTCAAGCATTCTATGCTGGCACCATGGGGCCAGCAAGCAGGAGTCAGGACATGTAAGCGAGAACACCTTTAGGAGCTGCAGGAGGTTGTTCCCAAGCTGTGGTTTTTATTGCCATGTCACTTGGATTGTTTTTACAGCTGACAGGCCAGAGTGACCTTTGGCTGCATCTTCTCATTTCTGTTGGCTCCTTGCCCATGAATCCATGTTAAATCTGCTTCTTTTGTGGTCTACAGTGCTGCCCTGTCATCATTGCTATTGCCTAAAAAGCAGGAGTCTCTGACCTCGGGTTGGAGGAGGGAGAGGGCAAGATGAATGCTGAAGGGCTGTTGAATGGCCCAGGACTTAACATATCTGGCTGTTCCAAGGACGTCAGGACTGAGTCAGATGCAAACCTACTGCTGCTGGCATGGGACACCAGCAATTCACCAAAAGGAAAACATCACAGATACCATCCAAGCACAAGACAAAATTGCAATGCCGTGCTAATGGGACATTTCAGTAATAACCTCTCATCAAGGATCCCAAAGCACTTTACCTGTAAGCAGCAAGCACCACAGTACCATTCTGCAGTTTACAAGCATTAATACCACTCCCACTTCTTTTTCTTTTGAGAGTCAGTGAATCTCATTACTACTTAAGATCATCAAACCACCAGCCATTGCTGCTTCCCCAAAAGTTGTTCCTCCTTTCTCTTTGCAAAGTACCACAGCATCATTCCATTCTTGCGTCCACAAAACATCTTTATATCTCTTTTAGAAGTTGATTACTAAAAAAGTCCTTCATGGTAGCTGAAAGTAGGACAGTGGGCTATTTTTCCACCTGAACCCTAGAAAACCCTTTGTTTCAGCCAACTCAATTATTTTAGACACCTGCCCAGGTGGAAAACAAGCTCTGTGTGTCATTCCATCCCCATGATCGAAACTCAGACCTTTTATGCAGTAGCACAATGCTCTGAAACTTTCCCTTCTCCTCATTTGAATGACAATTCCAAGAGGGTGGAGAACAGAACAAAATTTGGGGGGATGAAAACTGTCAAAAATTTAAGCCAATTTTTAATTAAACTGTGCATTTTGCTACCTGCTATGCACGAAGAGCTTTACTGTAGTGTTGCTGTGGCAACCTTAACTTTGAGTGCTCTGATGTGTGATTAAAATCTTAGATATAAATGTTTCAATAGCAAAGAGAGTTGTGGGGTTGTTTTTTTTTCACAGGCAGCCAACAAAGATCCTGAAGAATGAGGGTCTGATTGTCACAATTGCTTTTAGTCACTGATGGAAAGGATGAAGAGAAACAGTCATGCAGATGACTGAAAGTCTATGAGGAAGGGATATCCTTTTTCTGACTTACAAATGCCTGCTCTGTTCTCCCTCCTGTTCTGCATCCTTCCACTCTCTAAGGATGCTCTATACCAATCAGACTTAGTAGCTTAAAACGCCATAAAGGGAAAAATGTCAGGTGTGAGCTGCTCTGCTCAGCATGACAGGAGTTTAGATAAGAACACAAAAAATACCACATGGGGTTAGACATAAGGTTCATTTAGCCTGCTAACCTTTGCCTGGCAACAGAAAGTAGCAAATGTTTAGGATATGTATAGACTTGACCTTTCTCTCACAGACCCTCCCAACTCCTGATAACCTCTACTTAAATGTGTCCTTGCGAATCTCCTGAAAATTGTGGCTTTTCCTAGTAGAGACCTGATCTAGGAAAGGCATATCCTTCCTTTTTGTTGTTTTTTTTCTCCCTAAGTGGCCACACTTCATCCTTTGAAGAAAAAATGATTGCTGCTTGTATTTATGATGGAATGAGATCAAGTATTCCAAGCAACCCTTTAGGCAAACAATGAAATAGAGGCATCCTAGAATTAAGGCAAAATTCTTTCTCCTTTCTTCTGTTTTTGTTGGTTTTGGTTGCTGGGGTGTTTTTTTTTTTGTGCATATTAAGAAAGAAAAATAGGATACATCCCCTAATATATGTTTCTGCATAGAGATGGGTATCTGTCCTGATATGTCCTTCTCTTTTCCCAGTTAACTGTCATAACAGCTTCAACTTGAAAAGCTGGGGTCAGATCACCATTTCTGATTTTAATCACCAAGGGTAAAGAATGGAAAAAGAGTCACTTGTATAGCTAACTTTCTGTCAGCTAACAATCCTGAAATATTATTTCATGTCTCTTCTTATGTTTTTTAATTTCTTTCAGACACAGTTCTCATTAAGTTACTTAAGAAAATGATACAGTGGAAATATGTTATATGTTAGTAAATGAAGTCTACATTAATACAATATCTATCTCATCCCTCACAGTACTGGATTTATTCATTCCTCTGTCCAGCTATGGATGGTCACTCAATTCTTGGTTTCCCCTTGTTTCAGGAAAACAGGTGAAAACTCAGGGGACATCTAACTAACAGGGGCAACACATAATTTCCTGAACTGCTTGGCAATTAGTTTGAAGTATGATGTTTGATTACCAACTTAGTTTGTGGTGCTAATGGCCGTAAAATTATTGAGTTTCCTATTAGTTGCACTCACAAAATTTGTCTCAGTGATTTCAGCTGTATTAAGTTACCCAGACTGAAAATTTATGCATGATCTGTTCCAAACTTGCTCTCTTTGGCTTCCCAGGTCCATTCACGCATCAGGACAGTAACAAGAAAATTTACTCTAATTTACATAGTTTTGAACCACTCAAAACAAGGTAATGCTGCTTGCTAACTATTCTTCTCCCTAATATATATGTTTATTTGAAAGCTCTCAGCTAGCAATGACAACTGTATTTTGTCTACTTATATATATATATACATATATATATACATATTTTACAGGTCTTTTCTATTCTGAATTGAACAAAACCTTTTTATTCCAAAATATTCATGTAGGTACACAAATACAGAAGATAAGCTTTGGTAAAAGGAACTATTTCATACCAGGTATTCTGTGAGTTTGGAGCAAGTAAGAATTAAAAGTATGTGCCCAGAAGGGCACAACTGGTCAATTGGTTTTGAAGAGACACTTCTCAACAGTAACAGGTAAGAATACTGTTTCAAGGAGGAAGAAATCAGCATCTATGTGCCCTTTTAGGCCAACAGGACTTGAAGTTTTATCTTCCTGTTCTTACAGGTCTCCCTAACTACACAATGTATGTATTGGAGAGGGTTAGATGAACAGTCAGATTTTAGATGAAAGTGTCACTTTCCTTGGAAAAAGGTTGTGCAGTGAAATGCATAAATCAAGGACAAAAGAAAGAAAATTAAGAAGACAATTGCTTATATATTTAAGCAGTTGATTAATATTCTTTTTCATCTGTAGCGTACACATACCCGGCTTTTTCTGTTGGGATGCACAAAAATGATACTTGTTTAAAAACATTCTACAAATTAAAAAATGTGATTTTTCACATTAAGCCCTGGATGAGGACTGAAAGAAGGCTACCAAATTTTGAGAGATGTTTGACGACATCACTCTCCAATATTTGTTTAAACAAAGCACGCATTAAGCTTTGTAGTCATTAATGAGGAGCGAACGATTCTTGGTCTTTGTTTTCAGAACTGAGGTAATACAAGAAGATCTACAATTTAGACAATAAATGTATTATTGAAGACAACCAGCATATTTTCTGCATTACACTACCAGAACTTGTGTTTTCTGGTTTTGCTTTGCAACGTTTGCATCCCCCTCTGCAAAATTTTGTAAATGTATTATATGTTTTAAAATATACAAGATTATTTCCCTCCTATTTCTAAATTGTTAGATTCAGAGCAGTTTAATTGTATTTAATCTACCAAAGGTAAGAATTAAATAGTTTTTTAGAGACTTAAGGGAAACTGGAACTTTCCCTGGTTTTCTGCCTGTTTCTTTTCTCTGGAATGTCTCAGAGTTTTGACATTTTCCCTAGTGACGGTTGCTATGCTATTCCACAGCACATTGGCTGGTGATCCTTGCAATGCCTCAGGTGCAAAGGCATATTTTGTACAAAATATCATATTTTTTATTATATATTAAAAACTAATAATGTTTATTGAAATGGGACCTCAGTTAGAATTTTTCCCCCAGATACGGTGTCAAATTCCTCCTCAACACACAAAAGAGTCAAAGACATACAAAGTTAATATTGACAAAATCAATTTTCAGCAGAGTACCCCCATCTGTTATCATCAAGACATACAGAAAATTAACTGGTTTCAAGTAACTGCTAATTCATTAAAATCAATATCCCACTTTTGGCAGATGTCAATGGAAGGTTGCAAAAGGAAGGAGAAATCTCTGCCTTTGCTGATAACCAGGTGCGCTGCTCCTACAAGAGCTGAGGATGTGTGTGAACATTACCTGCAAACCCAGTTTTGCACCCAACTGATGTCTAAGATCACAGAATCATCTTATGCAAAGAATAAATATGAGGGAACTTATTTTCTCCTTGTCCAATTGCATTTAACAGTCAATTTCACTTGTATGTGCAAATAACAAGGCAAAAATCTTTTTTCACAGTTAGCCCCTTACCACTTGCCATCTTTCTTCTCTCCCAGTCTCAGTCTCTATTCTAAGAACTGGTAATAAAAGATGCACAGGCTAGCAGAGTTGTAGAGGAGAGATCTTTTCTGAGCATGCACCAAGTGGACATACTGAGAGATCCCCATTTTGTTACATTCCAGCACCAATGTATATTCTTGATTGACACTGCAGGAAAAATTGATTTTTCAGAGTTGGCTGCCAAAATGGGGAAAACAGTGGTGATCACAATGGAACAGAAAAAAAAAAACAAAAAAAAAAAAAAAAAAAAAACCCAAAAAAAACCAAAAGATTGGGGGAGGATGGGAGAGGTAAGAGTTTATTGCTGAAATAAGAAATGTCATTTTGCTGGACCCAAAATGAAAAGTTCTGTGACAGGCACTTGTAAGGAAAAAAAAAATCAATCACTGAGTCACTGTGGTAATGCCATCACCCACCATTTATTCAGTATCTTGGGAGTTAGAACATTTAACCCTGGCTGTAAGACATCAGTGTCTGAGTAGGTCAGTACCTATTTGTACCCTTCATAAGGCTACTAAGCTCACATAGTTATATCTGATCCTGAGCATTCATAACACCTCTGGCTTATATTGTTCTATCAAAAGTATGTACATACCAAATTCCCTAAGGTAGTTAAAAAAAAAAGGCAAAGAGAAATTGGAAGTGGGAGTTATCATAAATTTCTTCTCCAGTGCTAGTTTTCATCTAGAGAAAATAGCTTAATTTTTCGCTTTTAGTTTTTCGTTTGCCACATTTTTTCCTCTGCTGTGATTGAACTTTTTTATTTTTAAATCTGTACATGATTTATCCATATGTCTAAGGGTGGGTGACGAACTTAATTTAAAGTTAAATACTTCAAACAGCATATTAATTCCTGTAGACAGCCTGTTTCAAGTACCCAGGCACTGATAATCAGGTCCCCTCTGTTAATATCCCTGACTGATGAATGTCTCTGCAAAATGTTTAAATATACCCGTTGGGATCTCACACTATTTAACATGCATAAAAAAGCATAAAAATAAGCTCAGATACAGTTCCAAGGTGAGAAGATGGTAGTGCATCAGTATGGGCACTTTGCTTGTATTCACATTAGGTGCTTTTTCACAGTTTGAAAGGTGCTATTTGTACATATTTCATACTATTTGCCATGAATCTGCCCCACTAAAGTGTAACTTTTAAAATGTGGCAATAGCATAATTTTTGTTTTTATGAACTGAGAACTGCCCTTCTCTATATTGCACAAGAAGACATTAAGAAGTGTTAAGAAATGCTATTTTGGGAAATCATGGGGTATTTCTTTAGATCCTGTACTTGATGGTTGGCTAATGACTTCCTACATGTTTTTAAATAGGGTTCATCGTATCTGTTTCTAACCATGATTTATATTTCTAATCTGAAAGAAGATATTTAATTGAGGTAAATGCAGACATAAAGATTTGTTAGTAATCATACTATGAAGTTTTTGTTGTAACTAGAAGTAAAATTTTTATATCTTTGTAATCTTGTTGATTTCTATCACTATTACTGTAACAAATACCACTCCATTACGCTTTGTCTGGAATCCTCTAATATATTCTTTTTTTGGACATAAAGACGTGGAAAATCAAAATCAGAAACCTACCAACTATAATCTATGGAAAACTTGCAAACACATCATCTGTTTCAATGAACACTGTAACCATCCAAACTACATATAAATATATATGCATATGAAATTATTTATTATATAATTTATAACAATAGTTTTTAATTGTAAGAATTTTAATAATTTAAATTTATATGTATTATAATATATATATTTATCCAATAAGGGTAAAAGGGTACTGGGCTGTGAGGTGGCAGGCCTTACCAAGAAAGCT
>VZRI01006115.1:0-21911 GCA_013397515.1 Upupa epops
CACCCTCACAGGAAAGAATCGGTGCCTAATGTCCATTCTAAATGCCGAGCTGCTTCCCCTCTAGGAGAAGAGGAGTGAAAGATAGAGGTCTTGAAAACTGGTCACAGAACCAGCAGAGGTAGTAGTAGGTTTTAGGAGGTTGGAAGCCCGTCCATCCTTTCAGAAGTAGCAGAGTGCAGTATTAAGGCCTGAGTTGAACATCACTCACACTTCAGCAGTTGTTCAGTCTTAATTCTCAGCTTCCTTTATTTCTACACTGTTTGCTCACAGTGATTTTGTCACCTGCTTTACTATTTATCCCATTTATCCTCTTTTGTACCTTCCAAGCTTATTTTTTTCTCATGATGAGTAGTCTGCTTCCTCTCCTCTGTATCTACAGGCCATTTCTTCCTCTCACATATCCTTCTCTCATCTTGCCTTTCCTAAAAGCCTAAAAGCTTTTCGGTTTTAACTGCCTTTTCTTGTGCCCCATCAACTCCTCACACTCATTGCTGCACACAGTGAGGCCTGGTAATTTATGCTGCAGGTGAGAACAGCTGTGTGGTCGGAGGCAAAGGCAAGCCATGTGGCTAACACAGTCAGTAAGGTAAATCAGAGACGTTACTCCCTTCCACCCAGATGGCCAAAATCACTGTTGTAAGGTTCTTCAGTGAGGAGCTTTCCTCTTCATCCCCCTTCCTCTCTCCAAACGTGCTGATGTCGTTGTGGAACTTGCTCTTTTATGGAAGCTCAACAAATCCCAGAATATAGAGAGCAGTGTTACGGTCACCGAATCACAGAGCAGGAGGGGTTGGAAGGGACCTCGAGATCATCTGGTCCAACCCTCCTGCCAGAGCAGGTTGCACGGTAAAGCCTTAGGCACCACACTCTCTTTCTAACTGTGTTAGTCCTTCTCTGACACGTAGCACCTTAGTCCTCAGGAGTAATTCTCATCAGATCTGAAACTCTTCTGGTTTGAAATGAAAACCTTGCCCAGAGAAAGGGGCAGAGTGGATCCTTTCTGGTTTGAAATGAAAACCTTGCCCAGAGAAAGGGGCAGAGTGGATCCTTTCTGGTTTGAAATGAAAACCTTGCCCAGAGAAAGGGGCAGAGTGGATCCTTTCTGGTTTGAAATGAAAACCTTGCCCAGAGAAAGGGGCAGAGTGGATCCTTTCTGGTTTGAAATGAAAACCTTGCCCAGAGAAAGGGGCAGAGTGGATCCTTTCTGGTTTGAAATGAAAACCTTGCCCAGAGAAAGGGGCAGAGTGGATCCTTTCTGGTTTGAAATGAAAACCTTGCCCAGAGAAAGGGGCAGAGTGGATCCTTTCTGGTTTGAAATGAAAACCTTGCCCAGAGAAAGGGGCAGAGTGGATCCTTTCTGGTTTGAAATGAAAACCTTGCCCAGAGAAAGGGGCAGAGTGGATCCTTTCTGGTTTGAAATGAAAACCTTGCCCAGAGAAAGGGGCAGAGTGGATCCTTTCTGGTTTGAAATGAAAACCTTGCCCAGAGAAAGGGGCAGAGTGGATCCTTTCTGGTTTGAAATGAAAACCTTGCCCAGAGAAAGGGGCAGAGTGGATCCTTTCTGGTTTGAAATGAAAACCTTGCCCAGAGAAAGGGGCAGAGTGGATCCTTTCTGGTTTGAAATGAAAACCTTGCCCAGAGAAAGGGGCAGAGTGGATCCTTTCTGGTTTGAAATGAAAACCTTGCCCAGAGAAAGGGGCAGAGTGGATCCTTTCCAGCTCTCCGTGTAACCACCCAACCTAGGCTGTGCTCTGGCTTTGCTGGTTGTGCTGTCCTCTCAGCAACACTGGTTACTCACGTTTTGGGCAGATGAAGGCCTCAGTGTTATGTCTTCAAGAGAATGTATGGCATTCCCACATATTTTGTGTGTGTTCATGAGGATCAGCACAGCGTTCATTGGGATGGGAGCTGGCTGCTCTGTATCACAGTCACACAGTACTGATGAGGCTGGAAAAGACTTAAAGATCATCCAGTCCAACCTAAATCCAACCCAACCCAGTAACCCTAACAGCTGCCATCTAGCTCATGCCACTCAGCACTTCATCCAGCCTAACCTTGAACACCCCCAGGGCTGGTGACCCAACCACCTCCTCTGTGTTGGCTGAAATGCCCTGCACATCTACTTATTCCAGGTGGATGTTCCGGATGCTCTTCCTTTGCAGTCTCTGACAGAAGTCAGTAGCTCGGCTGGGTTTGACCCAGAGCCACAGCAGTTAACGTAAGCTAGAGCTAACAGAAAATGGAACGAGATTAATGCAGGTCCAGCATCGGAAGATGTTTAGTTTTCCAGAAGGACATTGGCTTGATGTGCTGGACCATTCAAACCCAGTTGAGTTTTGCTCCGTGCTAGTAACCAGACATCACACGATGAACGCTGTCTGTCCCAGCTGAGGGTGAGAATGAGCAAGCTGGAAATGTGTGCAACCACTCTGCCCCGTTACCTTCTCTCCAGTCTGCAACTGGAGAATGCTTCACACTTTCTCTTGCTTTTGTTCGAGGTGGTCAAGCTTAACGCATCCTCAGCTCTTTGACTAGAAACACCACCCCTCCACCCCCAAAGTACGGCTTCAACTTTGAAAAGAAGAATGATTCTTCGTTTTCTTGCTGCCCCCGGATTGATAGCCCTTCAGGTGCTTTGTAAAGGATGCCATCATTTCCTAAAGCTTTGCCAGCCTGGCATGGCCATCCTGACAGTGGCTCTGCAGTGAAACCACGCTGGATGCTCAGCTCTGAAACAGTAAACCCCAACCCCACAGTCAGCATGATTCATGTCGGTAGTTGTAGGGTTTCTTCTTAATGACATGTAATAACAACTTGCAGATGATAGCCCTGCTTTGCAGAAGGGGGTAAGACAAGAGAAGTTGCCTTGCCTGAGGCTCGGGGTTGGAAATAACAAGCCATAGCTAGAGTTCTGGGATGAGCGCGGTGTCACCAGTGATGTGCTGCTGACTTGCCCTGCCCTGTAATGATATCTTGTCCTGCAGATAATTGTGTGTACGATGGCAGAGGATACAGGGATGGATGGAAAGCACAAACGGTTCCCCATATAATGAACTGCTTTTCTCTCGAGCTGCATTCCTTCTGCAGGATTTTGGTGGTGTCTGCTCTTCCATGGGCACCATGGCCTCACCACAGACTGGCACTGGGGTGTCCCAGCTGTGCCAGTGCTGGTGCCTGAGAGCAGTGCTGGGTTTCTATTGCATCACCGTGGGGCTGCTGGTTTGGTCTGCAGATGGGAGAGCAGCCTGGGGAGCTGCAAGTCTGTTGCTTAGCACTAACTTTTTGCCTCTCTCTCCTTCTTTTCACAGCAAGTATCAGAGAGGAACCAGAGTCCGTCTGAGACTGGTGGATCTTGAACTCACATCCAGGTTCTTGGGCGCAACGACCGACACAACGTTGCTGGAAGCTGAAGCAGTGCTTTTAGGACTTGCAGAAAGTAAGAAAACAAAGCAAAGGGAGTAAAGGGCACCTCATTCAGTGCTCTTTGTGCTCTAGAGAGAATTACACAAATAAAAGAAGATGCTTTTGAAAAGTTTCTGTCTTCTTGGTTACATGAACTGCGGCATCAGTGAAAGCCATCAGATCTGATCCTGGCTCTGGTTTTATTCCCTCGTCTTTCTAGTTTTTAGATGTAAATACTGAAGGTTAGCTGGGCTTCTCTAGGTAATCTTAGGTGATCATGGAATCATGAAGGGACCTCGAAAGATCATCCAGTCCAATCCCCCTGCCACAGCAGGATCCCCCAGACCAAGTGGCACAGGAACACAGCCAGGTGGGGCTGGAACGTCTCCAGAGAAGGAGACCCCACACCCCCCTGGGCAGTCTGGTCCAATGCTCCAGTACCCTCACCGTGAAGAAGTTCCTTCTGATATTGAGAGGGAACCTCCTCTGTTCCAGCTGGCACCCAGTGCCCCTTGTGCTGTCACCAGATGACCTTGAGAAGAGCCTGGCTCCATCCTCCTGACACCCACCCCTCACATCTTTATAGACACAAATGGGGTCATCCCTCAGCCTCCTCTTCTCCAAGCTACAGAGACCCAGCTCCCTCAGCCTTTCCTCTGCATAGTCTTGTGCAAAGAATTCCAGAGTTATCAGTTTGTGTTATTCACATCTAGATTTGAAGGCTTTACTAAGTTTCCTGTAATTCTGCCTTTTATTTTATGAACAGGACACTCAAACACCTTTGACAGACTCAGAAAGAAAAATAGCTTCATTGTGATGTGGATCTGGAAGGAAAATGACACTCAGTGTCCTTTTGGTGACTGATAGAATCATGGAATCATCAGGGATCGGAAGGGACCTCAAAAGATCATCCAGTCCAATCCCCCTGCCACAGCAGGATCACCCAAACCATGTCCAGGTGGGTTTCTCCTCCCGGAGAAGGAGATTCCACAAAACCCCCCAGGTAGCACCCCCCCAGTGCCCCATCACCCTCCCTGGGAAGAAGTTATAGAATCAGGTTGGAAGGGACCACAGGATCACCCAGTTCCAACCCCCCTGCCATGGGCAGGGACACCCCACGCTAGATCAGGCTGGCCAGTTTGCTGAAGGAGCAGGAGGGGTTTTTCTGCTTGGCTACTGCTCAGACTTTTCCTGAAGCCGCTCCTCTTTCTCCTCCCAAGGGCTGCTTTACCCTGCATTGTGACCGCTGTACTCTGGGTGACCATAACTGTGCACGCTTGGTACTGGTACCCTGGCTGTTCCATCGGATCCCTTTTCTTTTCAACCCATGGGTCTCCTCTCCTTTTCCTGATCCCCCTTCTCTGCTGGGGAGGGCTCATCAGGTGGCAGAGCTCAGCTTTTGGCTTCAGTCACACCAAGCTGACGGGCAGTTTTGTCTATGTGGCTACCAGCAGCTTCTTGCAGCCAGCACAGCTGTTCTTCACAGGCCGTTTGTCAGAGTGGTCCGCAGACTCCTGTTCAGTTGCCCTTTCCTGCCGGCCACTGCTAACTCCTGCCTCCCCCTCTGCAAAGCCCTTGTGGAAGCTCCCAAGCCGCTTACGAGCCAGCACGGGTCGAGCCGTTAAACTGCCTGACACAGAGGAGGATGTTTGGTGTTGGCCACTCAGCCGTTGGCACAGGATTTCCTTGCCTCTGTCCCTTCAGCTGGAACTGGGGGGGACTCTCGGGGTCCCATTCACACCCAGAAGACAATGGCTGCATTTGCAGGGCTTTCCCCAAGCAGAAGAAGAAGGATGCATCCCCCCCACCCCAGTGCTGGGTGAGCAGTGGGGAGCCAGGAGTCAGCGGTGGTGCAGGCAGGCGGCTGCTTGACAGCTCGAGCTGTGAAAGAGCAGCATCTGCTCAGCATGGTGCTGCTGTGCCCTCTGCACCCCGGGCTGCAGCCTCTGCGCACACGTTGCATCACCAGGGAGCTGGGGTTTCATTTACTGACCCACCGCCTCTGAAAAAGGCCCCCCCATCCCAATTAGCGTCGCCAGTCAGCCGCCTCAATGGTGGGTTAAATTGAGCTGCCCGCTCAGGCGGTGGGCANTTTCAAGAGAGCTGTGGCGCGCCGGGTTCTTGTGTGAAAAACAAGGGGCACAATGCTGGAGTCATAACCTCCTCACCCCTGACGGCATGGGAAAGTGCTCTGCTCAGCTGCTGCGTATAGAAACGCTGCTGCAGGCATGAGAAATGCTCGTCAAGCCACCCTTCAGAGCCTGCTCCTCTACTCCGCACATGACAGCTTGCCTATCAAGCTGCCTAATTGGAAAATGAGGCCGCCCTTAATTTAGAGCCCTGAAAGATCACGCCGATGGGTTTTTCCCGAGCCTCTCCTCCCAGTTATTAGTGGGAAGGGATTCAGCACGGAGGAAACCTTTACTGGTCAGACGTCCAGTCAGCATGGCCAGGAGGAGCAGATCTCTCTCTGCAGAGGGATCCTGTGATCGTCGTGTGAGATGCTGTCGAGCATCCAGGCGGTGGCTGTCTGCAGCCCAGCGTGAGCCCTGCCTGCGTGACCCTCCACAGAGACCTGGCTGTGGGTTCACTTACAGCACTTACACTCTGGAGTTCAGAGCAGCCGCTGGTTTTAGCTGCAGGAGCTGCTCCAGGGGGAATTTCCACCTGGAGTGGGGTGGTTTGTGGTGTGCAGCCCGGCTGGCTGCATCCTCCCTGGCATCCACCAGCCACGCAGATCTGTCTCAGACTGTGTTAGAATGAGGCAGAGAAGGGCTTCTCTCTGTGTCCCCGTGACTGGGTGAAGGTAGTGGTGGCCCTGCCTGCCAGACTCTCTTTGGTCTCAGCTCTTAGGGAGTTCAGCTGACTCCTGCTCCTTATGGATGGGTGGGTGCTGTGTCCCGCAGTCAACTGGGCAAGGGCTCAAGGAGGTTGCCAGCAGTTAGCCACACATGGGCGTGGGAAAGGACCAGCACCCACCTCTCTACAGTGTCCTTTCAGGTAGTTAGAGAGGGTGGTAAGGTCTCCCCTCAGCCTCCTCCTCCTCAGGCTAAACAGCACCAGCTCGCTCAGCCGCTCTCTGCAAGGTCTGTCTGCACACATCCCCCTGCTCCAGCCTCTAGACGTGGGACTTGGTCCCAGGGCTCTGCCCCCTCTGCTGCCTCTCCTCTGGCCAGCCCAGCCCTTCACCAGCCGGAGGTCAGCACAGTTACCCTCCCTGCCTTCCAGAGCTCACAGTGGTGCCCAGCTGGGTAGGACAAAAGGTCTGTGGTGGAAGAGCAGCCAGGAGCACAGTGCAGAGAGCGTGGCCTCGGGGAGAGCCCTTTGCCACTGGAACAGGCACAGGCTGTTGAGATTGACTTCCAGGTTTGCTGACGGCTGCATCTGTCCTGCCCCATCATGGTGCCAGTGCCAGGGCCATAAGGGATGGCTCTGCCAGTTTAGTGCCAGCGTGCACTGCCCTCGGGTCTCAGCCAGGGCAAAAATGCAACCCTGGTGTGGCAAACTCCATGGTGCTGCCTACATCTTCACACTGCTGCCTGGCCCTGCGGTCGTGATGAGGCTGCTCACGGTTCGTTCCTGGGCTACGGGGTTCTCGGTTCGGTTCTTCTTGTTCTTTTTTTACTTCCTTTGGAAAGAGAAAGGATTTGGGAAAAGCAGGGGGAAGGGAAAAGTCATAGGAAGAGGAGCAGGATTGAGAGACATTAACTCTTCCAAAGACCAGTGGGGGGGCTCACGCTGGTGCCAGCACTCTGGAAAGTCTTCTGGCTGGAGAGGGTCATCAGGGCTTGGAACAGCTGCCCAGGGAGAGGCACGGCCCTGGTTTCAAAGCCGTGGGGATCCGGAGCTTACGGACAGGATTTAGTTGTGGCCTTGGCAGAGTTGGATTAAGGGTTGGACTTGATGGTCTCGAAGGTCTTTTCCAACCTAAATGATCCTGTAAGTCTCAGCACTTGAGGGGAGTTTAAGTCTTTGTAGGTGCCACCCAGCTGGATCTTCAGACAGTCTCACCCTCCAGACAGTCTCACTCTGAATGACTTGCCTCAGGTACAGGCAGGGTGCCTGGGCTACGTCCTGAGCTCGGTGCTGGAGGTGGCACGGGCTGGCACAGGCAGATCTGCCCATGCATTGCAGGGGAGATCCTTGTTCAGCAAGGCGACCTTGTGCCCTTGGAGTTTCCTCTTGGCTACTGTGATTCCCCTGCCCGCTGACTCTACAGCTCTTGCAGAGGGCAGTATTATTCTCCCCCTCCTTTTTATTTCTCTTCATGTTAACTGCAGACTCTAACTGTAGTCCAGCTGTTCATCTTTCCCCCTCAGCAGGGCCTGTCCTGAGTTCTCTCTCTCAGTCAGATGTTTCCTCTCTGCTAAAACTGGAATATTCAGAAAGGCCCAGTAGCCCCAAGAAAGCTGCCAGCACTGCAGCCCAGTGCAGCTGCTGGGGGGGGGGATGCTGCTCAGCACTGTACGGCCGCTTCTTTCTGAGGTCCTGAGCCCTGTGGGGCGACTGAACTGTTGGAAGGTGCTCACAGGGGACAGACACGGTCCCTCACAGGCTGCGCGCTGGTGAAGGCAGGCAGAACCCTGCAGAGGGTAGACGATGGGACTTTGCTGCAGTTGTCCACACTGAGGAGCTAGTGAAGAATCAGCTTGGCCCTTCTGAGTGAGGAGCTGTGCTGACACCCTGTGCCTTGTCATCCCCTCTCCTCATGGGAAAGTAGGGATGAAGCCCTGGACCAGTGCACGGGTTGGCAGCTGCCTGGGCCAGTGTTTTCTCACTGCTGTTCCAACAACCCCCCTCTGCTGCCCCACACTTGCTGCTCATCATGCTCTGCTCCTGAAAAGCAACAGCTGAGCTGAGGAGAAGTCAGGCTGCACCAGGAGCTTTTTAGGAAAGCAGGAGGGTGGGGTGGGTGTGTAAAAGCCCCCTCTGGCAGCCAGACAGGCAGGCAGGAGGGGCTGTGGTTCCCTGAGGTGGTCTGGTGGTGCTCCTGCCGGGAATGTGCTGTGTGCTTACCCGAAGGGGGACCCTTCTGGAGACTTTGGCTTCTAAGCTACCGTTTCTAACTGGCAGACTGAGTGTCTGACGTGACGCTGTGGTTTCAGCACAGGATGCTCCAGTTGTGAGCCTGTCAGTGCATCTGACTCCTGTCAGGCGCTGGCTGGGGCTGTAGGAACTGGTAGATCTAGTTGCTGGAGCTCAGTTGCTGGCATCCAGCTCTCCCCACCCTCTCAACTCCTCAGTCCCTTGAAACTTTAGCTAGATGAGACACGGTTGGGCTTTTCCCGGTGCTCTGTGCTCCTCGCTGTCAGACAGGCACATGCTGTGCCAGCTGGGTTCTGGCTGGGATGTGCTGGGGCCATGCTGGGGCCGTGCTGGTGCCCCAGCTGTGCCTGGTGCAGAGCTGCAGAGGGTCTCTGCAGCCAGCCATGTGGCCAGCGTTCAGCTGCAGTGTAACCAGCCCCATCCCAGCAGCTGACAGCCTGAATAATTTACGGTGTGCAAATGGTGGGCCCTGCTGTCCCTGTTAGTGCAGGGATCTGATTGCCACAGCCCATTAATCCTAATTGCTGGTTTGTGCTGACAGGACTGGGACCATCGCCCTGACAGCGATCAGGCAGCTACTGGGGACGCTGCCCACCCCCCCAGACAGTGGGGCTCTGGGATTTCATTTAACTGCTCTGCAAGGCCAAGCCCCTGTGACAACCATGTGCTGCAGCTCACCCCAGTCAGGGCAGGCGAGTCTCTGCCCTGGGGTGATGAGGGCTGCCCCAGAGGTGGAGAAAATACCATGCTCCTTCCTGGAAGAAGTTCCCCAGCACAAGCTCCACTGCTGGGACTCAGGGCCACCAGCCCCATGTGCTGGCAGGGCCCCCTGGCTCTTCGGTGTGGTGTGTGGCATAGCCATAAGCCTGGCCTTAAATGACTGAGGAGAAGCAGCATGCTGCCTGTCTCACCTCTCAGGCTTCTTGGCTAAGAATCTTCTTTGTGACAGCCCAGCTTCTCTTTCCCGTTCCCCTTTGGTCATCTCCAGCCCACATCCCCCTCTTGTAGCTGGGCTGTGCTGTCCCGTTGCCCAGGCACCCTCCCTGCACTGCTCACGTTCCTTCTCTACTCCACAAAACGTTCAGGTTCTCCTGCAAAGCAGATTTAGCCCTCAGTCTTCTTCACCAGTGAGGAAAAGCAGTTTGAAACTAGCNGAGGATGCCCTGCTCCCTGCAGGGGGGATGGACTAGATGACCTTTGGAGGTCCCTTCCAACCTGACTTACTCTGTGATGCTGAGTGTCCCTCTCCTGAGCTTATTCCAGCTTCCCCTTCCATGTCTGTGTTGCGCTGGGACCCGTTGTGCCATCCAAGCCATAGAAAGGGCCTCCACAGCTCTGCAGCCTGCAAAACACAAATGTTTCACAAACAACCTTAATTTGGGTATTTTCAATCCTGGCTCTTCTTCTCTCTGGAACCCTCTAGAATGGACCTGAGTGCTGGTGGAGCATCCCAAGCACCCAGCGGCTACACAGGGTGCCCATTTCTAGCCTCAGTGGTCTGCTCCCCCTTCACACTTGGCTTTTATATGGAGCTGGGCAGCGCAGCAGCCCGGGGGACAGGCAGGAGGAAGTGACACTTGGGCCGTTTGACCTCATCTTGAACAATGGAAGGGTTTCAGTGCCTGGGTACAGCCTGTACTCCACAGAAACCCCAGTCTGTTATCTACAAGCATTTCGATGGCAAGATAAGCTGTTCACGCTGCCGGAGGAACATTACTCAGTAAGAATACAATGATGATTATTTTTTTCCCCATTTCCACTCTTTTTTTCCTTCTTGAAAATGTTCCCTGGAGCATTACCTGGGTCCTGCATCAGCTCATTGTTTGGGGCGGACAGGCTGAGATCTTTTCCTCACTGTAGCTGATGCTTATTGAAGTAACTCAGCTCCTGGGGTAACGCGGGTGCACGTGGGCAGGGTTTTCCATCCTGGAGAGTAAACCTGCACTGCAGGGAATACTCTGTGATTAGGAAGTGTTATACAGTTATACTGCAGGATTTCTATTGCTTAGAAGGATCATAATGTAAGGAAGAGTTCTGGGCCCCTCAGTTCAGGAGGGATGGTGAGGGGCTGCAACGAGTCCACAGAAGGGCAACTGGAATGGGAAAGGGGCTGGGAGGTCAGCCCTACGAGGAGAGGCTGATGGAGCTGGGGCTGTTCAGCCTGGAGAAGAGGAGGCTCAGGGGTGACCTTAGCGCTGTCTAGAACTACCTGAAAGGGGGTTGGAGTCAGGCGGGGGTCGGTCTGTTCTCCCTGGACACTGCAGACAGGACAGGGGGTCACAGTCTTCAGCTCCATCAGGGGAGGTTTAGACTTGACCTTAGGAGAAGGTTTCTCACTGAAAGAGTGATCTGGGTTTGGAACGGGCTGCCCACGGAGGTGGTTGGGTCACTGTCTCTGGAGGTGTTCAAGGTCAGGCTGGATGAAGTGCTGAGTGGCATGAGCTAGATGGCAGATGTTAGGGTTACTGGGTTGGTTTTAGGTTGGACTGGATGCTCTTTAAGGTCTTTTCCAACCTGATCAGTACTGTGTGACTGTGAATTTCCACCTTTTCTTCATCTGGCAGTGTTGCTTTGGCTCTGTTCTGTGGTTCTTCCTCCACAGCAGGAGACCGTGTGCTGCTGGGTGTCTAAAGAGTGCTTACCTGAGGTGCACTGCAGACAAGAGTGATGCTACCACAGCCTGTCATCTGAGCCACCTTCTTGGGTTTCTCATGGAGGAATTAGAAAGACACCCACCCGAGGAGCCCACATTTGCCATCTGAGCAGTGAGAGAGCAGTGAGCAGGGCTCTTAGCTTTCTTATTATTCTCCAAGGGGAGAGAAACGGAGTCAGGGCCCAGTGTCTGTCTTTTCTGTGTGCACCTCAGTTCTCCAGTGTGACGGTTGCCCTCAGCTTTGCAGAAGGGGGCTGTTCTCCAAGACAGTGCTCCTGTCCTGCTGTTAATGCAGGGATCAAGGCCCTTGGGACACTGTCCCTTCTCAGATTGCCCCTGGATGGGGTTAGGGACGCTTGGCCACGTGCAGGACTGGCTCTGTCACAGCGTCACCTTGGTGTCAGGCTCAGCCTTCCCAGCCAGGAAGGGAGAGCAGTGCTGGGTCTGGAGAGTGCCAGCGGGATTTCTGCAGGGGGACTGGCCCAGGTGGGACTTCAAACCTTGCAGGAGAGGGGGAGCTCCTTGTGGTGCAGGGGGGTGTGTGGAGAAATGTCTGCTTTAGGAAAAGACTCTCCCCTGGAACCAGTGGGGTTAAAGGAGTCCTGGCCCAAACCCCAGTGCCACAGAGGGATGGATGGTGCCCACTTGGGCTCAGTGGTCAACCCGGGAGGTGATGAGTTACCGTTACAGGAGAGGCAGAAGCTCTACAGAAGTGGTGCCAATTCAGCGGTGTCAGGTGGTGGCAGGACAGGCAAGCGTGTTGTTACTGGAACATCTCACAGGAGAAGAGCTGGGTAGGACTGACAGCTTCACCCTTCCACTCTGCTCACCCTGCCCCCTTCACTAGGGCACCGCTGCCAGCTCTGGTCCAAGCGCTGTGAAAAGCAGGTGGGTCAGTTGTTGAGAAGGCAGAAGAAAAGAGCACTCAGGGGCGTGGGAGATGTCTCTGCACTCACGATGCTTTGCTCTCCGCTGTCTGATCTCAGCCTGAAGGAGCAGGGCCCTTTGTCCCCACAGAGCCACTCAGGGAAGTCCCCAGTCTTTAGTCCTGAGTGGCCGACTCCACGTTAAAATCAACAGGACCCTTCTCGTCCCCTCTGTGTTTCCTGGGGGGGAAGCAGCCAGGGAAAGCACTGTGAACAGCCCGGAGTAAAGAGAGGCTGACAGGGCTCTGGGGATGAGTCAAAGCTTAACTCATTTTAACCCCTGGGCTGGCTCCAGCTGCCGCTCTGTTCCCAACCTCTCTTTGCCCCCCAATATTTTGATCCAAAAAATAAGAAGACTAAACCAAATGACTGCTTCATGAGCTCCTTTCTAAAGGACATAAAGAGATGGCTACTTCCCTGCCCTGAAAAGGCCTTTTAGAAGGCTCCTCAAGCGAAATGAAGGATCCTATCTTTACTGGAGTGTGGACCCTAAGTGCCTGCGGCAACAGCGGGACAAACGGAGCCCCCACAGAGGAAAAAAAAGCACCCTTTGCTAGCTAACCTTTCCGTATTAAATGCACATCAGTCTGACATCAACAATTAGCTGTCAGGTGCTCGGCTTTGCCAGCAGAGGCCAATTTTCAGATTAGTGCTAATTGCGGGGCAGACTGACACACCAGCCCGCAGCGCGGCGGCTCCCAGCGCGGGCACCACTGGACTTCAATGGTGGGAGCAGGGGAGGGCCGAGGCTGCCTGTCTCCAGCTTGCTGGCAGTTTGACTGTAGACTAAAGTAATGGAGCTGGCAGGGTGGAATCAATTACTGGCCAATGAAGATTTTCCCACAGGTCGGGGCTTGGGAAAAAAAGGAGGTTCCTTCTGCCGAGACAGCTGGCATGGAGTGTCCACTGGGAAAGGAGCCTGCGGAACGAGAGAGAGAGGGACAGTCTTGGGTGATAAACTGGTGACAGACTATAAATTATGAAAAGGGGATTTGGCAGAGGATTTAGAGCTCGTACCTCTGCTTCTCCCTCCCCCGAGGTTTTAATGCCAGCCCTGTTCCCTGAGTCATTCGATTATCCAGCTTGGAACACAAGGAGAGGCTCAGGAGATACCTCGCCGAGCTGGGGGAGCGTTTGAAACCCTTTATGCCCCCCGCTTTACCCCCCAAGCCAACCTTCACACCAAGCCCCCCCAGTGCAAGACTTGGTGCTCGTGTTGTGAGAGTCTTGGTTGTGAGAGTCGACTCCTCAGAGCTGTTCCAAAGGGTGCAGGGCATTTGGGGGCAAGCTGGACTTAGTTTGTCTGCTCCTCTTCTGTGGCAGTTCACTCTGGTCCCCAAGAAGGCAGGAGGGATCTAAGAGGGCACTGCCTACCTCTGCACTTCACTGTGCCTGGGCAGCAAAGCCAGCCGGCGCTGGTCTTGCTCTGAAAACCACCATCCCTCCCTGGCAGAGGGGAAGCCTCAGAGCGCTCAGGGCTGCAGTGGAATGTTCTCAGAATGAAAACAGTGCCGTTAAGCACCCACTGCAGTGAACTCTCTACATAACAGACAGAGATGCCAAGCTGAAGATGCAGGTCCTGTTATTCCTGCTCCTTTTGAATGAGTCAAGAAGCTGAAGCATCTGCCTCATGAGGGGAGGCTGAGAGAGGAGGATTTGTTTAGCCCAGAGAGGAGGAGGAGGAGGCTGAGGGGGAAACATGTCTCTTGCTTACAAATATCTCAAGGGTGAGTGGCAGGGAGATGGGACCGAGCTCTTCTTGGTGGTGCCCAGTGACAGGACAAGGGGCACCACCTGGAACACAGGGAGTTCAAAGGAAACATCAGGAAAAGCTTTTCTGAGGTGAGGGTAACCTCCCTGGCACAGGCTGCCCAGAGAGGCCGTGGAGTCTCTGGCTCTGGGGACTTTCAAAACCCCACCTGGACACGTTCCTGTGTGATGTCCTCTAGGGTATCCTGCTCTGGCAGTGGGCTCAGACTAGATGACCTCTGGAGGTTCCTTCCAGCTTCTACCATTCTAGAAACAGAACTGTTTAGGTTGGGAAAGACCTTTAAGAGCATCAAGTCCAACCATTACCCTACCTGTACCAGGCCCACCACTACGCCATGTCCCTGTGTCCCCTGGATGGTTAGGATGGGTTTGAATTGTTTCTGTCTCCTTTGGTGTCCCAGCAGAGTGCAGTCAGGATGCAGCAGGCAGGCACTTGGCTCGTTTTGCTGGTACCATTTATTCTCCAGTGCATGGTGGCACAGGACTGTTCATCTGAGGACAGAGTCCAGCCCTGCTGTGCTCCTCTGGCTGCAGCAGCACTGGCGGGCTGCAGGGTGTCCCAGCTTACAGCAGGACAGGGCAACAATACCAGGGCCAGAGGATATCTCCACCCAGAGACCTGATTCCAACCTGGAAGCACTGAGGAAACACTTGAAAACCTTGCAGGCTTCGGCTAAAGGGCTGAAATCTGCTCTGAGAACATGGAGCAGCGTGAATGAAGTGTGAGCATCCTGAGCAGATCCTGTTTAAGTGCTGCCACAAAAGACTTCCCGTCCAGGAGCCACCTCAGCATCCCTCGGGATGTCTTCTAGACACAAACACCACACGAAAGAGAATATAACCCACTGGGGCACCCAAGAGCCGTTTGCCAGCCCCACAGAGGGTTCCTGCTCACGGGTGGACGCAGTGTCACTCGGCTGGGACCCGCGGAGCTGACACGCAGGCGTTGGACCTCTGTGGGGGTGATGGCCACCAGTGCCTCTGCACAGTGACCTTGGATGGGGTGGGCAGTGCTGGAAGCAGCTCCGTGTTTCCCTAGCTCATAGACATCACTGGAGGGACTCTAAGAGACTTGGCTCCTGACAGAGCCTTTCCGTGCCCAGAGCCAGGACGCGGGGCATTTTAGGGGACTGACTCAAGCCCGCTGTGACTCATGTGAAAATAAAGCACTGCTGGGTATGAAAAGACCATTTGTCCCCTCTCCACATACCCCGGTGTTTTCTTCCCTCTCCACATTGTAAGCCCTTTGGGAAAGGGGACTTGTTATCACTTTCAGTGCAGGGCTTTATGACCGGGTGGTATCTGATTCTCTCCCGGAAGGAAATAATGGGAAAGCATCTTTCTCCCTCTTTTTTTTCCTCTTCTCTGCAGCCATTCAGGTTCTAAGAAGATTAAAATCATCAGGATTTTCTACTTCTAAATACATCAACGATGATGACTGGGAGGGCTGGGAGGTTGCCGGTGGAACACTGGTAGCCAGCTTCATACCCTGACTTGCCAGTTACTAACCAGCGCAGCAACTCAGTATAAAAACCATGTCCAAATAAGCATAAAATATGAATTAACCCAGACTCCTCTCTTCTGTTCCACTCTTTACCTTCCAGTCAGGAACCAGAAGCCTGACAGGCGAAGTTCCTCTGCCCTGTGCTGCCCTTCAGCCAAATGGGTTCTCATCACCGGTGCTCAAGGTGCTGGGTCCTGTGGCCATTGCTTAAGGCTGCTCTCAGGGCTGAAGTTAGAACTGAGCTTATCAGGTTATGCCTCAAGAGCTCACCTGCGCTCCAGGGTTGACAAACAAGAGCAGACCTCAGCTGGTTGTCCAGGATAAAAGGACACAGACCAGGGTTTCATTACTAACATAACGATTAACTCCTGTTTCACGGGCTGTTTCAGAGCCCAGGGAGGGTCTCATGTCCTAGCAGAGACACAGGGAAGCCCACCCAGCCAAGCACTTCTAATTGGCTTGAGAAGGCATTGCAGAAGCTGCCTTGCATGCCAGTCCTCCAGCAGGGTGCATGGGGAGCTGGGCATCCAGCCTAGTCTGTAGGCAACTCCCTCAGAGGTCTCTTCGCTGCTGTTTCCATGGCTCAGGGAGGTGGGAGCAGGTTGTGGGTCCTCTTGGTGCTGCCCTACTACCTGATACTGCTGCAGCAGGGGACCCACAGCTCAGTGTGCTCCATGGAGCTGCTGCTGGGCAGCTATCGTGGGTTAAAACAACCACCCTCTGCTGCTTTTCCGAAGCCACAGCGGTTGCCCAACTCCCAAGTCTCGGCGTCAGTGGACATTGAGTCTCAATCCTCATAAATCTGCAAAGACACAGTCACTCCAAACAAACAAGGAGAGCTCAGCAGACCGTGAAAGTCCAGACAAAACTTCTCTCCCACCAAAAATCTTGGAAGAAGCGTGCATTGTCTCTCAGCGGCAACAGCCCACCTCCCAGCATAGATGAGATGGAGCCCGGGGTGGAGAAAACACAGGAACAAGAAGCAGAGAGGGAGTGGGAGGAGAAGGAGTGTGGGGGCAGAAACTTTCTTCAAACCCAAACTTTTCTGTGTAAAACACTCCAACCTTAGAGATTCCACTGGGCTTCTAAGCCACCAACAGTAGAGACAGTGGGGGATATGCGGGTGCCACATGACAGGGCGACTCCAAGCCCTCTCAGAAGGGCTCTGTTGAACATTTAGCTCCTGTAACTGTAATTTAAAGTCACTTCTGCACATGCATACAGCTCTTCTGGAGCTCTCTTTTCCTGGCTTGTTTATGTTGAAAGCCTTCTGCTTGCTGCACATCCTAACCTCTTCAGTCTTTACTTAGCAATGCTGAACCCACTGCTCTCATCCCTGGCTACACTTAGTGCAACTCATTTTGCTGGCTTTATGGATCCTCTGTGTGTATCTGTGTGTCTGTGTGTCTCTGTGTGTGTGTGTGTGTGTGTATCTCTGTGTGTATCTGTGTGTCTGTGCCTCTATGTGTGTGTCTGTGTGCCTATGTGTCTCTGTGTGTGTATCTCTGTGTGTCTCTGTGTATCTGTGTGTCTGTTCCTCTATGTGTGTGTCTGTGTGTCTGTGTCTCTGTGTGTGTGTCTGTGTGTCTGTGTCTGTGTGTCTGGGCCTCTATGTGTGTGTATGTGTGTCTGTGTATCTGTGTGTCTGTGTNNNNTGTGTGTGTCTGTGTGTCTGTGTCTGTGTGTCTGTGTCTCTATGTGTGTGTCTGTGCCTCTGTGTGTTCAGCTTTTCTGCCTGTTCCCGAAGTGTTTGCTGTGTCCCTGCTCACAGACATGATTCCAGGGTTAACCCCTGCCATGCAGAAGGGTCCCTTTTCCTCAGACCAGCTCCAAAGCCAAACCTGTCTCTAGTTACTCTGGTGTCTGAGAGAGAGAGCCTCCAGTTTGCTCCTGACTAAGGGCAGCATTCCCTTTGTGGGGAGCGTGATGACACAGCTCCCTGGGGCATCACACACTGTGTTGGGTTGGAAGGGACCTCCAGAGGTCATCTGGTCCAGCAACCATACAGCAAGCAGGGCCATCTCTCACTAGAACAGAGTGCCCAGAGCCCCATCCAGCCTGACCTTGAACGGCTCCAGGGAGGGGGCCTCCACCACCTCTCTGGGCAGCCTGTTCCAGGGATCCCCACCCTCAGATTCAAGAGCTTTTTCATCAAGGCCAGCCTAAATCTGCTCTTTCCCAGTTTCAAACCATGACCCCTCATCCTACCATTCCATGTCCATCACGGGCTGAGGAGAGGAGCCTGACCCGCAGCTGACTACAGCATCCCTGTAGATGGGATGTAGTAGAGAGGAAGAAACACACACACACACCCCCACACCCCATCTATCCTTTTCTTTCAGCGAAAGGATTTGTTCGGATTTCAGCTTTATCAAAAAGCAGCTGCTCCCACATTTGCAGAAGCAAACACAAGCTGCAGCTCCTTACGGCTGAAACTCCCCAGCAGTTTTCACACTGCTGTGTCACCCATTTCTGTCACCCGCACAGTGCAGGCATCTCGGTGCAGACAATAACGCTGGCTCAGCAGGTCTTGTGGGTGAGGAACAGTGAAGGTACTGCTGGTCCTTTCTCTCTGCTGCAGCTCACTGTCGTTCTGTGCCAGCAGCTAATTGGAGAGCACTGGCACTGTCAGGATTCCTTTCACTCCGGCTCAGACCCAAGGTGCTAACCAGGTTGCTTTTCTGTAGGAGCTAGTAATTTATTGTCTCCATGGAGATAAACCTCTGGCACTCTATTCATGCTGTTCCATCCTTTAAGAATGCTAATTATCTCCGAAATCCTGAAGTCCTTGCCTGAGTCCTCATCCTGCCCAAGTTCCTTAGGAAATCCTCTCTACAGAAACCCCTAAAGCCTGAATGTTGGGTGTTTTTGTTTAAAGGAAGCCCACTGACACCAAGGTCTGATGAAGGTTATCCTGCAGAATCAAATCGTGCCTTTGTATCTTGTCTTTCTGCAGAGAGAGAGAGTGCTCTGGAACCTTTGGAATGGCCACAACAGAGAGCAGAAGGGCACTGAGATCCCAGCTGCAAACCCACTGCACTGCCAAACATCTTCCTTCATAGGCTTCCTTCGTAGTGAGCGGAAATGAGCGCACACAGGTCACCTCCTGTCAGCACCTCACTGGTGTCCAGAGAAGGTGATCGGAGCTCTAGATTCACCCAAAGGGCTCGCACTGTTCCTGCAGGTTGAAAACGTGATGAGCTCAGCATGCTGGTGCCACTGTCGCCTGTCGGGACAGCCCAGCTAGCTGGAACCTAAGAGGAGGTTGTAGCGAGGCCGGTGCTGGTCTCTTCTCCCCGATTCCTAATGATAGGACGAGGGGAAATGGCCTCAAGCTGCACCAGGGGAGATTTAGATCAGATCTTAGGAAGAAGTTCTTCCCTGACAGAGTGGTTGGGCACTGGACCAGGCTGCCCAGGGAGGCAGTGGAGTCACCATCCCTGGAGGGGTTTAAAACTGAGTACATAGAGCACTTGAGGCCATGGTCTGGGGGTTGGGGAGATGCTGGGCTGTGACCCGATGATCCTGGAGGTCCTTTGTAGCCATGAGGACTCTGTTGTTCCATAACCCTGTGGATCGTAATGCCTGCTCAAAGAGTGGGCTGCTGTCTATCACAAGAAGCAAAGAAGCAAAGACAGGTTCACAACCCCGCTGCAGCACAGGTAGGTTAACTCTTGTCTCACGCCGAGATGGAGAGAGGTTCCTCAGGCAGGTACAACTGCTGCTTGGGTTGTTTTCTCTGAAGTCAGCTCATGCCTCTTGCAGGCAAAGCTCTGCTTTCAGACTGGTCTCGTCTGCTTTGACTCCCGGCTTGGCCCACTCTAAACCCAGGGAGTGTCCCCACTGGCTGCTGGAGATGCTGGCTCCTTCCTGGGTTCCTCTCCCTCTACCACAGATGGATGCTTCCAGAAACACACTACAGAACATCACAACTCTATTTCATTTTCCCCCTCTAGAATTTCCTCCACAGTGAAAGCAAACCTGCTCAAAGTGGTTTGGGGGCCGGCGTCAAAGGGAACACCCTGCATTTTCCTCTTGCTCTGGGGTAAAACGCTCTCAGGGGTTTGGGAAGGCTCTCCACTGCCATCCCCGAGCGGCTCTGTTGGGCAGAGGCAGCTCAGCCCTCCTGCGCCCTGCTCTGCAGTCCCTGAGGAACCATGAAGGCTGTGATCCTGCAGCCTCTCCCTGTGTGCACAGCCCCTTTGAAGTGACTTCAAAGGAGCTGTTTGCCAAGGGGCTGCAGGTACAAGGCGGTTAAATACAGCCAGTGCCTCCCTCCCCTCCCGCTGCCGATTCAAACCCTTCCTAGGAGCAAACAGAGCCATTTTTTGATGCTGTTGACACTGATCCCGCAGCTTAGCAAAGGGCACTCGTGCAACATTTTCTGACTCGATTTATCATCTGCCCTGGGCTCTCGTTGCACTTTTCTCATCATTAGGGAAGAAATAAAAGCCACTCGCTAATCCCCAAACCACTTTGTTCCTCCATGGCCCTTCAAAGAGCAGGGCCCCTAAACGGTGATTAAGGACTCTGGAGACCTTTCTCAAGAGAGATTCCTTTCCTTCTCCATATCGGGCACAAGGAATCGAATTCTCAAGCCGGGTAATGGTTTTTTAATTAATATCACGGGGCTGAAAATGAAAGAATGAAATAGAATCATTCGATGGAGCTTTTTAACGTTGTGATCGGATTTTTATGCTGCCTTTAAATAAAAACAGCTCTCCGAGCTGGTGGATGTGGGGTGCTGGTGTTCACCCGCGGGCTGAGGCAGAGCTGGTGCGAATGGGGAGTCCTGCCTGGTCTCCTGATGAAGAAGGAGGAAGCCCTTGTGCCCTCGGCCCTGGGGCAACATCCAGCAGAAACTTCTTGGGCAGAAAGTTCTCCCCCGCCACAGAGGGCAGAGGTAGAGGCCTCCCTTTCTGTTTTAGGACGCCTGTATTTCTGAGTGCTCCTCTCTGGAGCCCTCTCCAGCCCCAAACACTCGTGAACACGCATGTGAGAGGTGACCTCTCTCTCTGCCAGGCTGGATCATCCCGTTTCTCACTGTCCTTCGAGCACAGCAGATGGTGTTTTAGCTCAGATGCTGTTGTGAGGGACAGGTGCCTGCGGGGGAGAATGGGGACACAGGTGGAACACCTTTTGTTTTGCTGTTAGAGGACTTTCCTCTTTTACCCCCATCCCCAGCCAGAGGGAACCCAGGGCTTCAGGAGGAACCCTGTCTGAAACAGATGAAATACTGGTCCGGGTGCCTTCCAAAGCTGAGTGCACTAGAAAAATGTGATGAGTCAGGAACACCCTGGAAGGGAAATGACTGGCCCGGTTCTTCTGATGGCAGCGTCTCTGGATCTGCTGAGTTCTGAGCCGCTGCTTCAGGGGAGCAATGGGAAAAGCACCTTTTAAAGAGCCCCCTCCTGACACCACTGAGAAGACTGTGAAACTCTCAATTCTCAACAAGCCCCAGCTACCTCACAGCTCAGGGCAATGGTTCTGGACTTGTAAGGGGGCTGCAGAGCTGCTGCCGCTTCTGCTGGGCAGTGGGAAGGCTCCAGCTGAAAGCTAAGCCCGGTGATGCTGTCTGGTCGGTCAGAGCACCAGGTGCAGGGACCAGTACTGCCCTCTCCCAGCACAGGCTTAGCCCCTGCCCAAGGAGATGTCGTGCAGAATGGGGGCTTCCCATTCCCAGTTCCAAAACTGGGGGCTGCAGTCAAGAAATGACCCCCAAGATCTTCTAGAAATCATTTCTTGGGGTGTCTGCAGGAAGAGGGTGAGGAGGAGGAGGGCAGCTCTGCAGCAGCAAGGGAGCAGGAAAGCTCTGCTGTTAACCTGAACGAGCATCACGGCGCCGTGCCAGCCCCTCTGCAGGGTACAAACCACCGCAGGAACCGCTAGGATCTACTCTCCTCTCAGTTCGTGGCCTCTGGTGTAAACCTGGAGTAGGCTGCTGCGGGGCTGCACAGCACGAAGCGAGCAGAACCAGTCCCTTTGGTTTCCCTTGCCCCTGGCTGATTCCTCTGTCTTTGGAACGGAGCAGAAAGCCGCGATTAACCGAGAGGCAGGAAGGGAAAAGCAGAGTTGAGAGCAGTCTGCCAAAAGAAAACGGGCCCAGCCGAGCCTCCCGTGACTGTGTGCGGGATGACAGTCCCAGCCCGGCGCTCCCAGGGCCAGCAGCGGGAGGGGTATCCTTCTCTGCTATTGTCTGCTCCCCCTGACTCGCTTGCAGGTTGGCAGCCCCGAATGAGGGCTCTTCAGGGTTTAAGGGTCGGCTGGCAGCTCTGCCCTCCTTGGAGGATGGGAGTTACCGTGAGACCCCCCAAACCAGTTCAAGCGGGAGGGGTATCCTTGCCACCCAGTGAATTTCTAGACAGGCGCTGGCCCTCTTCCGCCCAAACAAGCCCGGTTTAACCTATTTAAACTGGGGTTAAAAGGGGTCAGCGATCTCTGCGGGAGCCGAGGACCCGCAGAAAACTCGATCTGATGCCTTTTACATCTGTCCCGGGCTCCCAGCCTTATCTGCCGCGGCAGCCTCCCCGCTTTGTGTGAGTGGCAGGGATAGGGTGACCGCGCCGCGGGCACAGGCGACGGCGCGGAGGCGGGGGGGTGGCAGGGTGTG
>VZRI01006115.1:22197-37297 GCA_013397515.1 Upupa epops
GAGGGGCGCGGAGGCGGGGGGGGGGGCTGCGGTTTCTCTGGCAAACAGAGCCATTTTCAGCTCGATTAGACAGGGCGAGAAGTCATCGGGCTGTGAAAGGAGCCCGCCGGGCAGGCGCGGGACAGGCATCGCCCGCACACAGCGGGAGGGCGGCTGTTTGCTTGGCTGCACCGCAGCGCCGGCTCGACGTGCGGTTCCTGCTGCGGGGCACCGCGCCTCGACGCCCGCCAGCTACTTCCCTCGCCCACCTATCAACCAACCCACCCTCCTAACGTGGTAGCCATCCCCGCTGGCCCACGGGCCGTCCCCCCTGGCCCCTTATTTCCTGGTGCGTGTTTGCAGCTCTCCCTGAGGAGTCAGGAACGACCAGCAAGGTCCTGCTTCCACACTGAGTTCTGCAGTGGCTCCTGCTTTGCATCATTCACGCTCTGCCCAGCTCTGCTAACACACGCTGGCCAGTACGTTTGTCATTTCTCAGCCTCCAGGCTAGTTCTCATCAGTAAAAGAAGCCAAGCAGCGAGACAGTGCCCGACCGCGGAGCTGGGGCTCCATACACCCCGCGCATCCAGAGCAGCTGGCTCGAGCTGCAGGGCAGGAGCAGCCTTTGCAGCTCTGGACCTCTTTCAGACTGACTCTTAAGCTGCTCTGTGCTACTGGTGTGAAAACCAGAGACGCAGTCACTGGCCTCACGCAGTCAGGTCCTGAACTGGGAAAGACACGGGGAATGCTGTGATTTGCAGTGAGTGGCCCTGCCATACAAAAACCAGAGGCACTTTCCTCTTCAGAGGAACTCGGATTCAGCCAAGTTGGGCTGAACTGCCCCGGTAAGGAATTCCCACAGCTATGGGGCAGAACTGCTAAGGTGGAGGAATAATGAGCCCTTTGACAGGCAGCTCTTTCAGCTCTATCTGCTGCAGCCAGGCCAGCTCTAGGATCCGTGTTCACAGCAGGCTCATCCTCAGCACCAGGGTTTCAAGCTGGCTGGTGGTGGGATTGGGTGCTCTTCCATGATTACCCAGTGTGTCACAGCTCACCGGGGTGGTTTTGGTGTAGTCTCCAGCAGGAGGGCTAAGGCCGCTCTCCTTAGAGAAAGGCAGTTTAGTTGTGTGGATGTAAGCTGGGCTGGGACCTGGTACCTTGAGTCCTGGCCTGATTATAGAGAGTATAGACATAGTCCCAACAGAGTAAGCCCCAAGCTTTGCAGCAGGGGATTGCTGCTCCCAGTTCACAGACAACCTTCCATACAGTGGACCCAGGCACTGTTGGAGCTCACAGGAAATTCAGTCTCAGGACAGAACCTGGCAGACTGTGAAAGAAGTGTCCCCTGCAGTGAAAAGATTTGCTCAGTGCCTTTGCTCAGAGACCAGCTACAGTCAGGGAACAGCAGATAAAGACTGGCAGCTCTTCATCTCTCCTTCTGTGTGGCTGTGTTATGCAGAGGAGCCTTGAAACCCAGCTGCTGCAAGCCTTGTCCTCTGAGAGTATCTTCTGCAGCACTATTTGGGGAGGAAGATCCATTCCATTCCATTCCACTCCATTCCATTCCATTCCATTCCATTCCATTCCATTCCATTCCATTCCATTCCATTCCATTCCATTCCATGGTTGTTTATTGCTTGTTCACTTTCAGAAAGAGCTTAGAGTGTTCCAGAAGCTGTTGGTAGACAGCAGTCCCCCGATTCCTGTGGTTTTGATAGTCCTACTCCATTACATGAGAACAGGAAAGGTGCAGGGGACAGCACTCCCCTGGGTTTCAAGCCCCAGTAGATGCCATGGGCACAGCCCTGCTCTCACTGACCACATCAGAACCTGATCTTGTCCTTTGTCAGCTCTAACCTTGCTCACGTTGACTAGCCCACCCAACACACTGGTAAAGCTGACTGTCCCGGGTTACGGGAAGTCCCCCCAAGAAACGGAAAGGCAGCCAGGACTCAAGGGGTCTCCTGTAGAGTCTATTGGGCCAGAGAAAACAGCTTCTGGAAACAAGAGGGCTTATTGAATCTCTCTCTCTAAGCACAAAAAGCAGAGAAAGCCCAAGCAGGTGACACAAAGGAAACAGAAACCCTGTCCCAGGGCCATTCCACACAGTCTGAGAGAAAGAAACGGGCATTCTGTAGCAGTCTTTGGCTTCAGGTCAGGTCCCCTGGGGAGAGGGACACACACAGCACAGTACAGCAGGAACAACAAAGGGGGGACCCACCCCTAGGACACTTCAAACCCCAATTTCCTGATACTCTGCAAAGGTTTAAGAGTTGCAAATCTTCAGCTTGTCTTGGGAGAACAGCTGTGCCAAGCTGCAACAGCAAACGCCCTTCCGGGCCCCATCCTCCCGCTAACTTTAGCAGTCCTAACGTTTTTGTCTCAGCTACAAGATGTGAGCAACAGCTTCTTCTCTTGCTGCTCCTAAATCAGGGTGGCAGTAGCTGCATGGCCTGGCTGCCTGGTGAGCACACAATCGGGGCTGCAGCAGCAAACAAGGAGGGAATCCTTGTTCAGGGGCTGTTCCTGTCAAAGGTTAGCTCACCGCTCTGGTGTCTCCAGGCTTCCACCGATCAGTGTAACTGATGGTCTATGATCTAGATGTCAGATGTTAGGGTCACTGGGTTGGTTTTAGGTTGGACTGGATGATCTTGAAGGTCTTTTCCAGCCTCATCAGTACTGTGAGACTGTGATACTGTGCTCTGCTCGACATGGGGAGGTATCGGCGTTAGTGGTTCCTCTCTATGCCCAGCTGCTTCAGTATGCAGGCAGGGAAAGGGCTCTCCTGCCAGTGTGGCTTGGAGCCTCTCGGCAGCAGGCAGGGCACGCTGCCACCATACCCCTGCTGCCCCACAGCCTGGCTCTGGGCATATTTACAGCATTCCAGCCCCAACAAGTGGGGTCGGACGAGGCCTTGGGCTGCCTGCCTGCCCTTCAGGTCTCCAGGAGAGGGGAAAGAGTGGGAAAGCAAGAGAGTGCTCACCTCTAGCAGCGTGTTTTATTGGAGTGCAGGGCAAAGAACACCCCCTGTAACCCCCCTCTAAACCAGTCACAGACTCACAGAGTCACAGCCCCCCCTCAAAGTCACCCCTCCACCTCCTCAGATACTTCACTTCCAACTCCAGGTGCCCCCATGGCCCCCAAATGGGCCATTTAGCTGACAGTGCCCCCAGCTTCCCCGAGCTGCAGAGAGGCCATCTGGGGTGGGGGTCTTTCTGCCTCCCCCCCCAGTGTGAAACCAAACACACATATTGTTTTGGGAATAAAAGGAAAAGAGAGATGACACCAACCCCCCTCTTTTTTTCTAACCTAGAACAGTGACAAAGCCTTGTGGCAGAGTGAAGAGGTCTGGGTGCTCCTGGGCAGTGACCAGGCCACCTCCAGCCAGCAGCTGCCCCAGGAGGATGTTTCTTGCACTCAGACTGCTCTCGTTGAATCCTCCCAGCTCAGCCTGGAGCTCTCCTGAGATGGAAGGCCTTGCTCCTTCGCTGCAAGCACAAAGAGAACCTCATTCTACAGGACTACAACTCGGAGAGAAGGTGCTTCTGCAGCTTGCTGAGTGACTCGGGTTGCTCTCAGCTCACTCACCCGTGGGCTCCGGTCCCTGCTGCTGTCACTCAGGGTAACTCTACACCAGCGGTCAGTCCAGCCCTGTGAAAGGGCTTTAGGGCAGGATGGCTTCCACCCCCTCACAGATGCTGCTGAGCAGTTTGTTGTGTGGAGAAGAGAGCCGGATTGTTCTGAAGAAGCCGCTGGCTGACAGCAGGGTGTTCCACAAGGCATCGTCTCCTACAGAACGGCAGAGAGAGAATGAAAAAGAGAGACTTTTCTACTGTGCAAGTTTTATGGGCAGAAAACTTTCCCAGGCTCTCTGAGTCTCTTTGATGGCTTCTCTGAGAGGGGACCATCGAATGAACAGCCAGAGCTCCGGGGGTGTTCGAGTCTCACGCTTTTTGGCAGGGTTTGGCCTCTGGGTGAGAAGGTGCTGATGGGGGTGGCAGCGCAGGAGGCAGCGTGGGCTCAGCTGGCGGTGCTGGGGAGGCACTGAGCACACAGCTCACCCTTGGGTTTTCAGTGCTGTCAGCACTGGGGCTCAGTGGAAATCCCCAGACCCTGGATGGGAGCTTTCAGTAGGGCGCCCTGCAGCAGTTCCTCAAAGCAGAACTCTTCAGAATAAGATTTTGGAGAGAGAAGTGCTTCAGTGGATTCCAAGTTTGAAATGGATGTGCTGGGTGAGGGGCACCGAAGCATCAATTAGTTATGATAGTCGAGTTCCTGTGCTCAAAACCATGCTTTAAATAGAAGCTCTGTTCAGTAAGGGGCTGTGCATCTCTCCTGTATTAAGAATACATGGAAATATTCCTATGTTATGGCACGAATTCAGTTTGGAGGCTGAATGCCCAGTGTGAGGGCTCCCCCAGACTTACCCTGTAACTCCAGAGAAGCCCCATCCAGTAGAACTGTGGAGACATAGGATGATGTTGTTCTTCAGACAGCCCGAATGTATTGCATCTGGATGAGGTCCTGGCTGTCCGTTTACCCAGAACAGGGAGTGTTTTCCCTTGTTCACTGCTTGCCATGCAAGTGTAGTTTCTCTTTTCACTCTCACAAAACACTGAGCATCACTTTAGTGTTGGGGCTCCTCCAGTTGTTACGAGAGATGCAGCGGTTCAGCCAGGGAACAGCCCGGTCCTGAGGCTCTCTCAGCTGAGAGCAAACCTCCCCGTCAAACACGGTGATGCAGCCAGCCCCCCACACCCTGTGCCTGTCCTTTTTGTTCTGCTTTTCCACCTGAATTCTCCTGACTCCCAGCACAAATCATTTTGGTCCTGGCTCCCAGAGGAAGAGCATGCAGGTGGCTGGGGAAGCTCCCAGGGAGCAGCCAAGCAGGGCAAGGTCACCCTTGCAGGGCAGTCTGACTAACCCCATCTCCACACTGACAGCAGCACCCCGGAGGTCACAGAGCTGGGGTGCTGGGGATGGAGGTCAGCTCATTTACGGGCAGGCAGCGCAGAGCAGGGGTTGCAGCCCTTTGAAGTCAGCCCTGCTATCAGCGTGGCATCAACTGTCCACCTGAGATTAGTGCTGTCAGGCTGCAGAGCAGGAAGATGCCCCAGGGACAGGCAAGAAGAGGGCTGGTGGACTCCTGATGGAGGACAGCAGGTGCTGTACAAGCAGCAGAGAGGATGTCACTAGTGAAACAGCTTACTAAGGTGGGTACCTGCAAATGCACCTCTGTGATTAACCCAGCTTGGCTCTCACCCACAGAGCACCTGCAGGTGTGGGCTAGCTCCTCTGGTGCTGCCACAAGTAGGGGCAGTGGCCCCTGGTTCTCAACCCTTCCCTCTAGAAGTCGTTTGGGGTGCTGTCTGGCCATGGGTGACAAATGCCACTCTCCACTGTGCATGTGCCAACCAAACAAGAGTTCCTGTGAAGAGGTGTGGAAGCAGGAGCCTGAGTGACCTGCAAGAGCAGCCAGACACTGTGCTCTCTCTTAGTATTTCATAGAATCAGAAGTGGTTGGAAGGGACATGCAAAGGTCACCTAGTCCAACCTCTCTGCACGGAGAGCAGGTTGCCCAAGCCTTGTCCAGCCTCACCTTGAAGATCTCCAGGGATGGGGCCTCAGCTCGCTCCCTGGGCAACCTGTTCCAGGGTTCAACCCCTCTCCTGCTAAAGAGCTTCCTCCTAGCAGCCCATTTCAGTCTGCCCTTCTCTCATGTGAAACTACTGCCCTATTCCTCCTGGCCTTTGTAAACAGCCCCTCTGCAGCCTCCTTGTAGCCCCCTTCAGGGACTGGAAGGTCACTCGCAGGCACCCCCAGAACCTTCTCTTCCCCAGGCTGAACAACCCCAGCTCCCTCAGCCTTTCCTCATAGCAGAGGGGCTCCAGCCCCTGGATCATTTTGTGGCCTCCTCTGGACCCGCTCCTAAAAGTTACTCACCGTGTCAGAAACCCAGTGGAAACTGGAGAGTGGCCCATGAGAAGGATCAGGAGAAGACGTCCTGTGTCACGGCTGAAGCGAAGGAAGTGCAGTCTGGTGACTGCAGACACAGGGCTGCCAGGAGGTCTTTCTGGCAGCGGTTGTATGGCTGGCTTTACCGCAGGATTCCTGTGCCCTTGGGCAGGCGCTGAAGGGCTGGATGGCATCAGCACATCTTGGCCCACACCAGGACTGTGGGGTCAGGACTGTGCTCTTGGAGTGGCTCACGAGCTGCTCCCAAAATCCAGGCCAGGGAGTGCAGGAGCATTGTGTGGTCTGGTCTGGAGCAGGGAGCTGGGGCAGAGCCACCATAGGGTGACAGCCTCATGCTGGGGGGGAGACAGGCATTGTCCTGGCTGTGGCATCACCACAACCTTGGGGCAGGCTGCTCGGCCCCACTGGGGCTTGTGCAGCTGGAACAAAGCGAGGCTTTGAGACAGGACTTGCTAAGCTGAGATCTGTGCTGCTCGAGGACAGCACAGCTGCACGTGGCCTCCTCCTCCTCCTCTGCATTTGCCATGTGTCCTTCTGTGTTTGGACACGATGGAGACTACTGGGCTTGGGAGACTTTGTGAAGTTCCCTTCACTGAAGGACACCTTAGGGGAAAAAACAGACTCAATGAGGGGGGGAAAGTGGTTTGTTTTGCTTCCCCTTCTGCTCTCATCACTCCCTGGCTGAGTTTCCCTTCCGTGGGCAGGATAAATGAGGTGGGTGAGGAAAGGACAGGGATTCAGAGGCACCAGCCACTCTATTTATACCCATCACATATTAAAGGTGACTGCCCTGGGGTGCCCGTGCGCCCCTGCCCCCATCCACCTTGTCAGGCTCAGATAACAAACCCAGGCCTGGCTGCACAGCAGATCTGTCACGGGGATTATCTGCTCGTTTGAAGTGAAATTTAGCTGCTCTTAATCAGAAATGTGGCTGCATCAGGTTCACATTAGCTGGTGGAGGCAGGGGTTTCACACGCTGACATGGTAGCAATTAAGAGAGTGGCTACTGGTTCTTTCCCCAGGGTACAGCTCTGTTTTGTTCCGTGCAGATCAGCGGGGCTGTGTGAGTTTCCACATCGTTGTCTTTCCTGCAGACCCTGGCTACTTCATGTGGAAGCCTCAGGGACTCTTTATTAGACCACACAAACGGTAATTATCTCCCAGAGAGACGGTCAGTGTTCCAGACCTCGAGCTGGAAAGAAATGTGGGGAATCTGAGCAAGGGAAGGGATTTCACGGGGGGCAAAGAAGCCTTAAAAGTCCCCAACCCCAGGGAAGGAAGGATTTTCTAACAGCAGAGCACAGGACAAACACGCTGCTTTCAAAACACATCATTAGGGTCTTTTCCAGCCTCAGTGATTTGATGATGCTGTGGTCCTGCCTTTCCTGGCATGGGAGGTGGGAATGAAGGAGAGCTCCTGAATCCCTCTGTGTTTCCTCTCTTGGCTCCTCAGATGGGATCAAACCACAACCCTCATCTCCTCTTCATGTAAAACCCTCCTGAGGGGCCCAGTGACAGCCTGGTTACCCCCCACCCAGATCCCACGGGGGGAAAACCCACACTTATTTAAAGACTGAGTTGCGGGAAGGGGCTGGACGTCTCTTACTCTTGGAAACAGCACTTTGCACACAGAAAACATCAGCACAGGACAAAAAGGACAAGACCCCCGAGTCCCAGCCGATGGAGGCAAACACACACAACGGACGGATGACCTGAGCCACACGCAGCCCCCCGCCTCTCTGAGAGCAAAGGTTTAGCACGAGATGTGCTGCTCCCCGGGGAACTCTCAGCTCGTGGCGGTTCCTCACCCCAAGCACCGCAGCCCACAGTCTTTTTTAACCTACCCTGTGTCTTGTAGAAGCTGCTCCATGAGTTCCTTCCTGCAGAGTGCTGAGGCAGTCGTGCAGGGGAGGGTCTTGCCCCGAACACAGTGTGTTTCTCTTGGTGTTTGGCTCAGGTAGGAGGGAATCACCGTCATGTGAACGAGGGACACAGTTCACATCTCTTACCTTCAAAACGTGAAGTCCCCTAGGCAAAACTTCTGCAGCCTTCTGGACTCAGCTGTAGAAGCACAGGAAGAAGAGCAGTTCATAAAACAGCAGCTTTCTGCCTGCTCCAAGGCAGCAGACGACCCCATTGCCCTGGCAGCACCTGTTAGCAGGCAGTAACTGCATCTCATTAGTTCGTGTCCTGACAGGCTGACATCCACCCATCCCAAAATCGAGGGAGAGCCACTTACTGCCACAGAGCACAGACCTGAGCTAACGGTGCTGTGGGATGACTCGGGCAGCTTCTCTGTGGTACCTGGGTCCCTGTGACCCTCGCTGTGGGTCGCACACAGGGCCAGTCCCAGCAATCTTCTAGATGGGAACCTGCCTCGCTGTGTGCTCAGCAAACCCACAAGCTCAGTGAGCAGAGGACAGACACGGGCGGTGGGAGTTTCTCAGCCCTGGTTCTGTGTTTCAGGGGGGCTACAGCACACAAATGACATCTTGGTGAAGCAGGGGGGCTGGTGTTCCTAACCAGCTCAGCCTGCAGCTCTGCAGCCAGCCCCACAACAGCTGCTAAGTTCATAGAGCTTCTGAAAGGCAAACATTAGTGCTGGCAAGCAAAGATGATAGCAAACCCAGCTGTAAGCCACCAGCTGAGGATTTTCTAGAGATAGCGAGTGGCTTGCTGCAGAGACCTGACTCTTGTCACGTTTGTGGGCTCAGTCACTGTCCCCACCACTGCTTGCACCTCCTGGTGGGGCTAGCAGGTTAGAGGCAGCCCAGGGCCATGGATCTCGCCTTTGCTGGGATGTGCTCCTGACAGGCAGGCTTCAGCACCAGCTGGAAGAGACCACGTCAGGGTCGGATTTCTTGGTCAGAGATGCTGGTTCCACTGACAGCAGAGTCATCTGGAGGGGGCTGAGCTCCGGGTCAGGAAGGTGTCAGCTCCAGCAGGCACAAGCTGTACCTGGCTAGGAATCAGTCCATGGGGGCTTCTTAGTTGCAAAGGTGTATTTTAGGTCACCTGCATCAAACTCGTCCTGCTGCCAGGAGCAATGGGGTGGTAGAAAGCCCCTGGGAAATGAGCCGTGGTCCTTGGCAGATTTGTCCAGGGGGTGGCTGGTTTTGCAGAGCTGGGGTTACCCGTGTGCATGTGCTACCAGATTTGCTGGGTAACCTAAGAGTTCTGGATCAACTCAGAGCACTTTCACTGAATCATAGATTCACAGAGTCATTAACATTTGAAGGGACCTCCAAGGTCACCCAGTGCAACCATCAACCCAACCCCACCCTGTCCACTAAACCCTCTTCCCTAGTGCTGCATCCACGTGGTTTTGAACACCTCCAGGGACAAGAAACTCCACCACCACCAACGCACAGCCAGCCACCCTTGGCTTCCTTGGCGTTTACCCTGTTCTTGACAGACACACAAGTGACAAAGACTCGGGTGGGGACGGTTTCAGTGCCTTTCTAAAGCTACCCCGTAACAGCCCAGGCATTCCGTAGGGCCTGCAATGTTAAGACAAAGTCAACTGACAGTTCAGAGGAGGCTGGGAAGAGGAATTCTTGTTCCGTACCTGATAGCAGTCCTGACAGCAGCTACAGCTGGCATGGTTTGCTGTTGACTTTTCCACAAGTCAATGAGCAGTGCGTGCAGAGATGGGTTAGGGTTAGAACATCCCCCCACAGAATGTATCTTACACACAGTTAGAATATTCCACTGTGCTGTTCCTTTCAGCAGCCCCCTGGACTGGGCCGTGGTAACAGACCTCCTCTCCATATCTTCTCTTGGTCTGCATCAGAACTACCCTCTCCAAGTATGGATGTGTTTCCCATTAGCCAAGAATCCCTCCTGCCCACGGTATTGATGAAGGACTGTGACAATGAAGTCCCCGACGGTCAGTTTTGAGTCACAAGATTGCTATTTCTCCACAGTAAATCCTGGCCCTGGCCGTGCTGGGGTCAATATTTACCTCAAGCCAAATAACCCCTGCTGACAGCTGAACCCTGCAGCCGAATCCGGGTTACTGTGGTCCAGCTGGTGCTGAGGAATCAGGTTGCTTTCTGTTACCTGACTGCTCTGTGCAAATCTTCTCAAGTTAAAGGGGGGATCTGCACTGCTGTGGTTGTAAAGGTGGTGCTGGAACCACTCCTCCTCCCCCTCCAGTCATCACAAACGTAAGGACCCTCCAAGAGAGAGTGTGAGAGCTCCCCAGTCTCACCAGCAGTGAGCTAGGGACTGATGCAGTGTCCTCACCTGCTCTGGGGACTGTTACACCAGTGTCTTCCAAACCCTTAGGAGAGGGCAATTTTGCAAAGAAAAGGAGTGTAGAATCACAGAGCCACAGAATCAGAGCAGTAGATTCACAGTCGTAGAACCACTGAATCACAGAATCACAGAATCATGAAGGTTGGAAGAGACTTCCAAGATCATCAGGCCCAACCACCAACCTAATGCCACCAGATCTTTTCCTAGGCCAGGTGACGGAGCTGACAAAGCAGACGAGCCAGGCACACACAGACCTTAGATCGAAATATGCAGACGTCTCCTGAGTCTCATTTCTTCAGGCCCTGAGGTCTGCAGCAATGCCATTGCTGCTGCTGTCTCTAAGGAGAGAGATAATTTCTTCCTCCTGACTCGTGGGGAGACATTCTAGCACTCAAAAGGGGTTGTTTGGAAAGTCATTTCCTTTGGTAACTGAGCGCTGGCAGCCGTCTCCTTTAGCTGGCCAGCACTCGGTCACTGCCCACTCAATACTGTGAAGCCCGTTGGCCAACACCCATCACTTTGCCATCCGATGGCCAATTCAACTTCACGAAGATTCTAGAGGTTCTATGCAAAGAGGGACCAAGATAGGTCTTGTCTCCCCCCGTCTGTGCCAGAGGAGTTGTTGAGGATAGTCAGCTTGCCCAAACCTTCGTGAAACAGGGTGCCTCCTGTCCCAGTGCCCGCTGGTGGGTGCGGGCAGCAGCAGCTGGAGTGCACTGGCACTCAGGTACTGGGCCAGTAGATCATCGCTGCCAGAGGAAACAAGGTTGGAGTTGTAAGAACCGTGTGCAACCAAGTGCATGGTACCAGCACCCCCGCACCGGGGAAGCTGAAACCAGGTCCTTCACTTAATCTGCGGTTCCAAAAGGAGCAGGAGCTCTGCAGAGCATTTTGCCGTGACGGTGACCAGGGTACCCAGAAGCTTCTCTTTTAGCCATCGCAGTGGCTGCTGTAAGGCAACTGCGGCCATGAAGTCTGTCTGAAACTCCCTGAGGCAGCTGAACCAGTCGGCTTTGCATAGCAGGGCAGAAATCCTGAGCCGCTTTCCATGCTCAGGGAGAAAACAGGACTCATGGATGGGCTGGGGTTTGCTGTCCTTGCTGGAGGGGGTTTTTCATTTCTAAATACAAACAATGAACTGCAAAACAAAAACCCCCAACCCAAACATCAGGGAGATGAAGCCCTGATGAGGTTTGGGAACTGGGGCTGTGCACAGAGCTGCCTGGCTAGATCCTTTTTGCTTTGTTTCAGGTTACTTGTGCTGGTGGTCCTCACAGCTCCCGAGGAGATACCTCAGCACACTCAGCACACGCTGCAGGGCAGTTTTAACTCGTTAGCAGTATCTCTGGCAGGCCAGTAGCTGGACCAGTTTGGGACTGGTTTTATGAAAGGAATAAGTAACAATAAATGATAAGGGCCAGTGGAAGACCAGAGGGGCAAAAAGCTGCAGCCTGTAGAGACTGTCAGTGCTACAGGAAAGCCTGGTTTCCCCCCTGGAAAACCACAGCCATTCCCAAGGAGAGGGATGCTGCCCAACAGGAGGAGTAAGATCTGCCAGGACACCGATAACGGGACAAGAACTCAGGCTCTCTGGACTGTTTGCTTGTCGTGGTTGGCAGAGAAGCAAACCTGGGGCCAAGTTGGGGGTAATTAACGGGAGATAACGAGGTTAATGATGCACACATGAATGCCTCCCTGTTTCTATAAGGTACCATCCTTGCTGGCTGCCTGTTTCCTGAGTGAACAAGACCACGATGCAGAGGGGACTCTGCAGGCTGTGGCCTCATGAAGCTTCTCCATGCTTGTGGTGGGTGAACCTGGCTCCAAGACGGAAGACTGTGTTTTGCCACCCACTGGAGCAGGCTGTGGTGTGAGTTAGAACAGAACTGGTCAGTGATGTGTCTTTTCAGCTCAGCCTCTCCTAACTCGCTGCACTGTCTGCAGGTAATGGTGTGTTTGTGCAGGTGGTGACTGCTCCTACAAGTGATAGTGCTTGCTGTTTGTGGGTTCTACCAAGGACTGAGAGGCAGGAAGGCTCTGGCTCAGACTCGCTCCTGTGAGAATCACCATCACTGCTATCCTTGTGTGCCGCTTTGGGGTGCAGTGAAGGAAGAGGCCGGGTGACCCTGCACTGAGCCACGAGGTGTTCCATCCCATAGACAGCACACTGGGTACAACACTGAGAGATCAGAATGGTCAGGGTCCAGTTTTCAAAGGCTGGTATCTGCAGAGGACTCTGTCTGGTCCACCTTCAGTCCCAGTCTGTGCAGTCCTGTTCTGGAATCCAGCTCCCCACATGCAGTCCAGCCAGAGACTTCCCCATCATCTGCATCAGCGGTGATGGGGAGGTAGTTGCCACCGAGGGGTTGGTGCTGGTTCTGTGGATGCTTCATGTTAATATTGTTTGCATTAAAGTTTTCCAATCCATCAGTCTCTCTCCCTCATTCCCTTTCTCCATCCCCTTCTCTGGAGATACTCACCCCTGTGCAATGTGCAGCCCTGTGTTGGCAGGGAAGGGCGCTGGACCTGCTGATCACTTGAGGTTCCTTCCACCTCTGATGATTCTGTGATTCTTTTTCCCTTTTGGGGAGGGAGAGAGGTTGGTAGAGAGAGTTTGCCATTTGTCCAGTGGCTAGCCCAGCCTCGAGCCATGATGGAGCATCCGAAGTGCCTGCTCATCTGCAACGGACCGGATCATCAGCTACGCTGTCACATCTCTCCTGAAATTCTAGCTCCTTATCTCATCAAAAGCTAGACAGCAAGGATTGTTCTAATTTCCCTACCAAAGCAGCTTGAGCTACTGTGAGGACGTGAAGGCTTGTAGATGGCAGGGGTGGTTATGAGCAGAAAGCATGACGTGTGTGGTGGTGTGAGGATGCCAGCTCCAAAGCCTTGCCCAGGGGCTCTGTAAAATGCTGCTTTTCATGACAGAAAAGCTACCCAGCCTTGCTCTGGCCCAGCCAGCCAGCCTGTACCTTCAGTAACTCACCATGTTATCCTGTACCCAGAGCTGAAGAGGGTATTATGAGAGAGTCTGGGTCCCCTTTCTGGATTCCTAAGGACAAAACCAAACCAGGGGTGGAGTAGGACATGGACGACAGAGTTTGGCCACTAATGGGAGACTGAGAGGTGTCCTCTGAAACCCAGCTGACTCACAGGGAGCGTTGCACTCACCCAGGGGATGGGAAAACCCCAAACCAAATGGATTTAAGATTCTCCCCAGCCCATGGAAAAGAAAACAAAAGTAGGGAAATAGTGGGACTTCCCCTAGGATGGAGATTTAGATTCATCTGTCCCTGCAGTCCCAGGCAATCAGGGCTCTTCAGCCTGGAAAAAAGGAGGCTTTGGAGGGACCTTATAGCAGCTTCCAGTACCTGAAGGGAACCTACAGGAAGCCTGGAGAGGAACTATTCACTAGAGGATTGTTCTGGGTCTAAAATGAAGGTCTAGATGGGTGCTGCATTGGTGCCTGCTGATTTTCAAACCACAACAAGGATCTAGAAATAGGACAATGCTTTGAAACTGGAGGAGATTTAGACCAGACCTGAGGACAAAAATCCTCCCTGTGAGGATGCTGGGGCACTGGAACAGGCTGCCCAGAGAGGTTGTGTCTGCTCCATCCCTGGGAAGTGTTCAAGGCCAGGTTGGATGGGGCTCTGGGCAACCTGGCCTGATGTGAGGTGTCGCTGCCCATGGCAGGGGAGTTGGAACTGGGTGATCCCTGAGGTCCCTTCCGACCTGAACCATCCAGTGATTTTGTGACAATTCTGTACTTGCCCTGAGTCTGACTACAGTGATGAACAGCCAACCTCAGCCACCTCAAGCTGGTGAAAGAGAAGCAAATGTAGTCTTAGACCTTCTGTGTCCGGGGAAGCACCTGGCACTCCCCCTTCAGTGTCTTGGGTAAAGACCTGCCTCCTGCTGAGCAGGGCTGCATCTTTGCTCAGTCTCACCATAACACAGGTACTAGGCTCTCCAGCCAGATGAGAACAGCCCCAGCTACGGCTCTTCCTATAGGGTGTTGCTGGCTGCAGAAGCCCCCTCCCTGTCTGCTGCAGCTCTTGTTCTTCTCTCAACAATTTTTCCTCAGCACGTGGAAGTGGGTAATATGAAGGGTGACTCTAGGCTAGCAGGACAAGGACTACTAAGCTCAGAGAAGCACAGCCCCAGAGCTTACTAACAGAATGAGAAGGTTGGGTTTAAGCCAGGGCTGCTGATGTGACACCAGGGGTAGTGGGACCCTGGCAGCTCCCTCTGGAGGGGCTCCAGCCTGGTACGTGTGTGTGTGTGTTGCATCCTTCTGCATGAGCTGTGTTGCATCCTTCTGCATGAGCTGTGTTGCATCCTTCTGCATGAGCTGTGTTGCATCTTTCTGTATGAGCTGTGTTGCATCCTTCTGCATGAGCTGAGCAGGGTTTAGTGTGCTCAGCACTGACAAGCACCAGGGCTGTGTGAGCATCTAAAAGAAAACCCACCCTAAAGCACCTCAAATATTGAGTGCATAACCCCATCCACGCACCAGTCCTTGGTCTCTCCTTGTGTGTCTGGTGCCTGCAACAACAAGCAACTGCCATGACTCAGGTAATTCTCTCTGTCTCTCGCTGGGGATGCGTTTTGTTTCGCAAGGCTTGGCACCAGCTAGCTTCAGCCTTGCCATAAAAATCTGAGTCACTTCGTAAAGGCAGGATAAAATAACCCCAGTGTTTTCTAAAATAGCTCGTTTACCTTCTGAGCCACAACAGAAACAGGCGGGGGATTTCTGAGAGGCAAAAATACAATTAGAACAAAAAAAGCCCAGGTTTGCTAAGCACAGCCCACTTTCCCCCGACTCCAAGAGTCGCTCTTATTCAGCAGAGAAAAATCTCTGCTTCTCCCACGGCTGGCA
>VZRI01006115.1:44373-61789 GCA_013397515.1 Upupa epops
CCCAGCGCGGCCCAGCCGGCCATGACCCCGCTCTCTGCCCTAGATCATCGAGAAGCGCCGCCGCGACCGCATCAACCACAGCCTGTCCGAGTTGAGGAGGCTGGTGCCCAGCGCCTTCGAGAAGCAGGTACCGCTCGCCCACCCCTGCACTGCCCCCCGCGCTGCCCTCCGCACTGGCCCCGCTGTCCCGGTGCGGGGGGAAGGGGCTCTGCGCCTCAACGAGTGGCCCGGTCCTGCCTGAATGGTTCCCCTTCTTCCTTAGGGATCGGCCAAGCTGGAAAAAGCGGAGATCCTGCAGATGACCGTGGATCACCTGAAAATGCTGCACACGGCAGGAGGGAAAGGTAAGGTCTGGTGCCTCTGAGGGAGGACGCAGGAGGAGATGGAGCGTGTTCCTGCTGCCTGCTGTGCAGTGTGGTGGGAGTACTTGGAGAAGGCAGATGGAAAGACTCCAGTGTTTCCTCATGAATCGGGGACCACTTTCAGCTTGACGAGACGTGCAGCACTGCTAGCACCAAACCCTTTCAGCAGGTCATTCCCGGGAGAGAGTGGTTCCAGAGCTCTCTAATAGCCTGTCAGCTCTGTGAAGTGAACCAGCTTTCGGCAGCTTGGAAGATACAAAGTCTGTGCTGTTGTCAGGTGTTTGTTTCTGTAGCTCTCTGGAAGTTCAGAACAGAAAGGAGGAAACAGGAAATTACAGGGTGAAATGCATAGCAAAGGAAGTCAGCAGAAAGACACAGAAGCCCCCTCTGAGCAGTTAGGATTTGTGGTTTTTAACAGATTTCACTGTGCTGTGGTGGAGGGGAGGCAGCGAAAAAGCAAAAGTACCTTCCTCCAGTGTCAGCGTGCAGTTCCGATTTAAAAATGTCAGTCTAGGACTTTGCTTGGGGCTTGCAGCATCGCAGCAGAGCTGTAAAAGAAAAGCTTGTTAGACAAAAAGAAGGAAAAATAAAAGAGAGAGGAACTTGGTTGCTAACCTATGCTTGGGAATCCTAACCACATCCAAGGGAGATTTGCTTATAGAGGTGGGTGGAGAGGGGAAGCTACGTGTAGACAATGACTAGAAAACAGCATCTTAAGACTCTGTTCTTTGTTCTTTGCCTGCCCTTAGGTTATTTTGACGCTCACGCTTTGGCTATGGACTATCGGAGTCTGGGGTTTCGAGAGTGCCTGGCTGAAGTCGCTCGATACCTCAGCATAATAGAGGGTCTGGATGCCTCCGATCCCCTCCGCGTTCGGCTCGTGTCTCATCTCAATAACTATGCCTCGCAGCGGGAAGCAGCGACCAGTGCGCACACTGGCATTGGACACATTCCTTGGGGCAATGCCTTTGGACATCACCCTCACATATCTCACCCTTTGCTGCTGGCTCAGAACGGGCACGGTAGCACCAGTACTACGGCCTCTTCCACAGAACCGCATCACCAGAGCAGACTTGCAGCCCCGCATGCTGAAACTTCCTCACTCCGAGTGCCCCCAAATGGCAGCGTGGGACCAGTGCTTCCTGTGGTCACATCCACGACCAAACTGTCTCCTCCTCTCCTCTCATCCATGGCATCTCTGTCTGCGTTCCCCTTCTCATTTGGTTCCTTCCATCTGCTGTCCCCCAGCATGCTGAGCCCATCTGCACCAACACAGTCAGCAACCCTCAGCAAACCCTACAGACCCTGGGGCACTGAGATTGGAGCCTTCTAAGGACTAACTTTAGTGAGGGTGGGGAAGCCTACGAACCTAGCTGAGCTGGGTTATGCCACAATTAAAGTTCTTATTAACTGGGACAAAGGTACAGCTTCACCTTAACTGAGTTTGTCTAAAAACTGTCTCTTTGGGTTTTTCCTTTTTTTCATGTTTTGTATTAGCAGGTTTTTTGGTTTTGGGGTTTTTTTTGTTGTTGTTGTTAATGGTTTTGAGTTTTTTAATAGTTGCTGAAGTTGTCCATGAAATAAAATGACGGTAGGGGTTGTTAACACTGGTGTTAGGTCTGTGCTTGGCATTTAAAAAGGTTCTGTAAGCAGTTTCCTTCTCTTGAATGTTTTGTTTCTCCTCCCCCCGCCCCCCCGCTATGTCAGACTGCCTTTTTATGAAAGGGTAGCCCCTATTCCTGTTAGCAATGGCCTAGTTTAGTTATTAAATTCTCCAAGACCTCTCTTCTCGGCATTAAGAGACTGTGTTTTTCGTTGGCATCTTGACCTGGAGGTGTTCTATAAAGAATTACTCTTTTGGTAAAGTGTTTTGGAGTCTTCCGTTTCTGACCAAAGCGATGATGGACCAGCTTGACCTAAGAGTCCTGTTTGTGTTCCGCAGTGGTTTGATGTAGCTGAGGCTGCTGTTAACAGTCCCTAGAGAACATGCATTGACACCTCAGGATCACCACACTTCCACTGTGAAGGAGCAGTGCTCGCCTTACAGCACGCTCTTGAGTGGGGAGGGTGCAGCAGCCAAATTCCATGCTGGAGTGGTGGTGGGCGTAGCTGCTGGGGAGATGAAGTGGGGTGGGGGGTTGAAAAAAGCTGTTACCTGGTGGCTGGGTGCTGCAAGTCAAATGGTCTCATCAGGCTTTCAGTTCCAGTGGAATAATGGTTATATTGCCCCGTATTCTTGGGTAGCTGAGATCAGTGAGCTTCCCGTTTGCCTCTGAAAGGAGTGATGCTGGTATTTAACCAGCCAGTGGGATGGTGCAGCTGGACCCCGTGCAGTGCGCAGCTGCGCTGCCGAACAGATGTGTCCCTAACCGCCTGGTGGTTGTGTCCAGGTGCAGTTCAGTGCTGCTCTGCACTTGGAGGGCCTGCTGCATCCTTGTGTGAGTGTACGTGTGCGTGCTGGTCGTGAGACTCTTCATCTGAGCACTCTCATCTAGTGCCTTCGCTGGATGGGGTTTGACTGTTGTCACTAAACAGAGGAGGGAGAACAAAGTATTTTGAAGGCCACGCTTATCTGATGGGGATCAGTGGGGAGTTCTGTGCTGGCTCTCACAGGACCAGGACTCGCTGCTCGGTCCTGCCTTGGGCATTTCTATTGCTTTCAGAGTCCATGAAGAGCTGCAGTGCTTGACAACAGCGGCCGAGGCAGAGGAAACGTTGGATTTGGCTTTGCATCACTTTTGCTTGCCTGGCAGTGTGTGGACAGGCAGCAAAGGCTGCTTCTAAAGAAGAGGCTGAGGCTGTGCTGCACCTGAACATTCTTAGTGGTTTGTACTGATGTGAAAATTCTTTCAAGTTGAGAGTCCTTTCCTATTAACTTCTCTAGTCTTTGTAACTCTCAGTATCATCGTATTGATCTGTATCTGCATCGAGCAGTCTGGTTTAGTTGACCAGCCCAAGGTCTCTGGCTGATCCCGCATTTGTACAGAGCAGCATTTCTAGTCTCTCACACCTTTCCATGTTGTGCGACCCATCAGGCTGACGCAGAGACACAAGATTTTATTCTAGATGCAGTCCATCCTGCCTACAAATCTCTGCCTGCAGGACACCAACGGCTTCTCCTAGAAGTCCGTCTCTTTGCTGTGTGTTGGCATTTGCAGTTGGCTGCTGGTGGTGAACGGCACATCCTCATCTGGATTTAGCTCTGCCGGAACAGCAGACAGAGCTTGAGCCTGCGGGAGATGAAAGCTTTGTTTAAAGAGGGGCTCCTGGTCCAATTAAGGAGTGGCATTGAGGAGAGGCTTTCTCGGAAGAAGGATTGCCATGAGACTGGGAAGAGTGGGAGGCTGTTGGAGTGCATAACCTTGTTTTACCTTCCTCGCTGGGCTCTAGCAGACCACTGCTCGAAATGAAACGCAAACACTGTGGGAGCTGGAAACGCAGAGTTGTTATTAAGGACAGATTATAGAGCGCGGTGTTTCATGTAGAAACACGAAGTAAGAGGCTGTAAAACTCCCAATCCAGTTTCCTTTTCAGGGTGTATATTGCCTCCTGTTTAATTATGCTCCGCTGGGGCCCTAATAGGTCTTTATTCCAAACCAACAGCTCCTACCTAGAAGATTGCTCTAGTGCATGCAGCTATTCTTTAGATCTTTTAATAAACGGCGATGCTTCTCAGCCTTTTAATGGTTATTTCATTGACATTCCAATGACTTTGCCTGCCTCTAAATAGCCGGCTATTTTGTGTGGAAAGACCCCTGTAATTATTTTTGTCCCACTGTCCTACTCTTGAATGGACTTCAGAAGCAAGAGAGAGCAATAAAAGTTTAGCTGCTGGTCTTTGTCTCTGCATCCACTGTCTTCCCATCACCAATGGCAAAGGTAGGAACAAAAAGAACTACTTTCATACAACTTTTTCAGTCAGTTTGTATTGATTTGATTATTAATTTTATTTCTATTTATTATAACAATAATAATAATTTACTATTAATTTTATTATTAATTTTATTGCTATTAAATCATTCCAGGATTAATAATTATTTATGACAATTATTTAATGAAATTATTAAGTTATGAAGACTAAAAATCTACTGATTGCTACTGTATAAAGAGAGGAGTAGATTCTGGGAACTCAGAAAAGTGAGTCATTCCAATGGGAATAGCATGGCCCCAGAAGCTGAAGCACCAGGGCTGTATCAGAAAGCCACCCTTGGCAATCGCTTCATCCATACCTGCTCTGTCAGCTGCGAAAAAGGGGTGGCAGAGCTCATTCTCCTTCCCTCAAGGAGCGGTGGTAGTTTGAAATCTCCTGTACGAATGACAGCCGCTGTTTCCCCCAAAAACTATAAATCAGAGGCATTCTGTTATTTCTCTTTCTGGCAGGATGCTAAAGACAAACCGAGATGGCAAGAGCAGCTTCTGCAGACAACGGAGATCTCTTGAGCCCAAAATACTCCCTTGTTTGCTGCAACAGAACCGTTCAGGAGCACACGCTGAAGCAGAGGTATGCTGAAGAAGAAAGGAAATGCATAGTGACTTGATCCCACGACCCCCTCAGCTGCCTGCAGTTGCTCTGGCTGAATTGTGTCTGTCCCGAAATCCTCAGGCTAAAGCTCTGTGTGGGATCTGAGATGATGTGGGATTTCACAGAAGCCGGTATCTTTTCTTCCTTGATGAAGGAAGATGGTTTTAAACTGAGGATAAATTGGAGCCGCTGGTAATTGCTGCACAAAACCAGATGTGAACCTTTGCAGATCCATTCGGTGCTTTGGTGCAAGGAGACACCTCACGGCAGCGACAGCTTCTAGCTCTTGGAAAGAAGCTGTCAGTAGCTCTTGGACCGTTCCCTTTCAGCGCTCCCATCTTAGCACTGGGAGTGTGACAGGGTTTATCAGGATCACGCTGAAAACCCCATGAATCCTGGCTCTTGCTCTCTTCACTCACACATCAGTGGGTGAGTCCCCAGGTGACGGGAGCCTTCCCAGCCCATTGCATGGTGGTGGGACACCCGCCAGCTTTCTCTGAGCAGCAAACAAGCCCAAGTGAGCTCAAGCTGCAACCCTTCTTCCCATTTGATGGTATATGTGCATGCACAAGCGTGGCAGAACCTCCCAGTCTGGATTATAGCATGGCATGGTTCAGTTATAGCATCCTATTGTCCATACATTTAACCATTCAGTGAGCGATGCAGAGGTCACAGGCTTTGTGCTGGAAGCCGACAAACCCAGTCTGCAATGCCTTTTTCTATGGCTTCACATGAAGGGTGGCAGAGATGGGTTGTGCTGTGGGTGACTCAGAACACTGAGACCATGCTTTAATGGGCCTGCTCAGCCTCGGAGTGAGCTCTGCCTGTAGCTCAACACCTCTCTCTCTCCTTGCCCAGCTTGTAAATAAAAGAGCAGTCCCTTTCTTCTGGAGCTGGCTGGCACAGGCACAGACTCACTGCCTGACTGCAGTAAGATGCTGCCAATGGGTCTTATGACACAGATCCCTGGAGATGTTTTTGGGAGCCCAAAGTGTTAATTTGATGAAAGCTTTTATTCAGGAAGTACCTGGGTGTTCCATGTTGTTCTCTCTTACTCCAGATAGTTGTTTTTCACCAACAAGTTCTATGAATTATTCATGATGCTTGGAGTAGTGGCCCAAATCACCCTGACCAGTGTGCAGCCTGCCCAAGCTGCTCCACTATGGAGAAGGGGGAGCACAGTGCCCTGCTTAGAGAGCCCTTAACTGCATCACACTGCTTGGACCTTTCCAGAGTCTTTCACCAGTCTGTTTTTCCAGGAGTCTTTCTCCTGGAGCCAGATGTGCACATCTGCTCTAACAGTGCTTGTCAGCGCAGCCTCAGCCCAGGGAGACCTCTGCAGATCATGCTTTTTCCTCTGTGTTGGAAAGGCTTCCTGGAGCCCCCAAGGTGACTAGTATTCCTCCAGGTAAGCTGTAAAATCTAAGCACAGACAGTAGTTACTTGTTAAACACTGATCACAGGATGGTTGGAGTTGGAAGGGACCTCTGGTGATCACTTAGTCCAGCCCTCCTGCCAGAGAAGGGTCACCTACAGCAAGTTGCACAGGATGGCATCCAGGAGGGTTTTGAAAGTCTCCAGAGCAGGAAACTCCACACTGACTGTGTGCAGTCTGTGACAAGGCTCTGTCACCCTCACAGTAAACTCTCTTCTCCTCATGTTGAGGTGGTTTCTCCTGTGTTTGTGCCCACTACCTCTTGTGTGGTCACTGGGCATCACTGGAAAAAGACTGGCCCCCTCCTGCCATCACCCTTTGGATATTTGCAAGCATTGATAAGGCTTCCCCTCAGCCTTCTCCTCTGCAGGCTGAAAAATTTCAAATCCCTCAGCCTTTCCTTGAAAGAGAGACGTTGCCATCCCCTCATCACCTTTGTAGCCCTTCTCCATGCCCGCTTCAGCTCTTCCCTGTCCTTCTGGAACTGGGGAGCCCAGGGCTGGAGCCAGTGCTGCAGATGTGGCCTCATGCACAGTTCTGTTCTGTGCTGCCTTCGCAGAAGAAAGGATGTTGGGAGTAGAGAAGCCGGTGAGACAGCTGTGTGGGAGCCTGGCGGGGGGCAGGAAGGAAGGCTGGTGTGCAGGGTCGGAGAAAGGAGGCTGCGAGCAGATGAGTGAGGAGTTCCATTGTTTGTATGGCCTGCTGCAAAGACGCAAAGGTTAGTGATGCCAGATGACAGGACAAGCTGCCTGCGAGTCTGTAGGTGATTCAGCGTGGGGAAGGCAGTGCTTAAAATAATCACATACTTTTGCTCCATAAGCCAGGATGAGAGGAGCAACATGCCAAGACTCAGGCACCAGGCATTTACAACCAGTGTGGTGCTGAAACAAGGGCGTGTGAATGTCTCCACCTGATCTAATTGGTCATCTCACTGTCTGGGGAGGAACCGGGGCTCAGATGGACTAGTGCTGGCCAGAAGAACACACCACAGCACCACCAGCTACTGACTGTGTTTGTACGACCCGGTCAAGTGAGTGTAAGGAGATCAAGGAATTAAAGCATGGTCCACGGTCCATGTATGAGAAGAGGCTTCTGACCCAGCTTGACAGAGAATTCGATACCTCAGGGTAACTGATACAGCACCTAATTACTGGCAGCAGCTCCCACTAATCCCCCAGCCCTGCAGCAGCAGCTACCACCCAGCTCCCGAGCTTTGGTGTGGTGTTTTCCTGGCACGTGGTAGCTATCTGTGTAGGTGTGAGGTCTCCATCGCCATCGGATGAGTAGGACGTGCACGGTGAGAGCATCGATGTAAAACTACTTCATCTAGTGAACATGGAACCTGCTCCTGAGTTAAGAAACGCCTGGGAGGGAGAACACGGAGTTGCTGTCTTGCTTCGTATTACAGATCTGCTGTTGATGCTGCAGATAGCGTGTTCTTCTTGCTGCTTGTTCTCACCAAGCCTGACTTCTTCAGCAGAGAGGCCATTTCAGAGACTGAATTTCGATATCAAAAGCTGAAGGGAGAGCAACTGTTGTCAGTGGTGGCTCAGAGCTGGTTATATAAAAAGGTCGTGGGACGGGGTAGTGATTAAAAATGTAGCAGAAGGAGGCGAAGCGTGTGGCTGTAGGAACCCTTTCACATGCTACGCAGCAGGTAAATCTATTTTTTGCTTCATCAGGAAGACATCAGCAGGACTGAACAATGTTCCCTGTGTAATGCAGATGCCGAACTGTCTGTAGATCACCCCTTTGAATTTCTCTGGGATTCATTGCATCTTCTGTTTAGAGGAAATTATCAACAACAAGAGGAAATCCTGTACTGGTACTGAATAGTCCTTATTTTAAAGGTACTTCCCTTCTTGTGGGAATTGGACGTAATCAGAACAACACTCCATAAAACAGGCAAGTTATTTTAGAAGGAGACAGGTCAGCCTTTTATTTAAAAGGTCTGATGTTATTGTGCATGCCAGAAGCAATTGTTCGAGTGGATGACATTCTTCCACGAGCTGCCGTGCCTCCCCAAGGTGGGGCAAAGTTTAAGGCACTGGGAACAGGAAGTTTGGGCTCCTTCGAGGCGTTTCATGTTTTCTGCGCTGTGCAATGACAGAATCACTCCTTTTCTTCTCCAAAATAGCACAGGGAATAATAGGGATTCAACTTTACCCCCTTAGGGATTGGAATCAGTGGAGATGTGGATGTGACACAGCGCTCTGGGATGAAACCCAGCACCCTTTCCTTTGGTTGGGGCAGGGGTGAGGAGTATTCAGCAGTGAGTTCCAGAGGCTATGGGGGCAGAAGAAGCAGGTCTGCTGGAGGCAAACCCTTCCCTTCCATTTGGTTTCTGCAATCTCTCTTCAGTTCCAGCTGCACAGACCTTTCTGCTCTATGGGTTGAGCAAGGGAGAGGTCTCTGCTGAAGCTGTGGGGCCACAGCAGTGTCCTGCCAACCACACTGCAGAGTGTGAGTGAAGATATAAAGCTGAACGGGTGTCACTCCATCACCTGCTCAATCTGCCCTTGATTCAAAGGAGAGGATTCAACATCCCCTGTACCTGCCCCAGTCCAAGGAGCCACCAAGCTGTGAGAGCACTGAATGAGCCAGCACTCACTGAAATCCATCACACCGAGGTCTGTCACGGGGCTTTAAAACATCAGCGGGCTGTTGTTGTTTCAGGCAACCTTTGTCCGGTTTTCATCTCCTCTCTGGGGAGTAAGAAGGCTCCCTGCTCTTTTTCAGTGCTGACAGGGCTTTGCAAGAGTCTCTCCACAGCCCCCTAAGGCCTGAACTCATCCTGCCAGTTAACAGACCAAAGGCTCCTTTTGCTCCCCGGCAGCACAGCAACATTCCAGGCTGACAGCATCGCTCCAGCGATGGAGCTGGCTGGGAGCCACAGAGGCCAAGGACTGGGAATTCCCAAGCTCTGCTCCCAGGGGCCGGGCTGAAGGAGTGACGCATCAGGTTTCCCGTAGAAAAATCCCTAGTTTGCTTATTTTAGTTGTTTTTAGAGCAGCGGCATCCTCACGATGCGTTAGCTAGACATCCCGACCTGACGGGGTTTTGAAACAGAAAGGGAGCAGTCAGGGAGTGATGACCGACCTCACAGTTCACTTCTGCTCTGCCCAGTGGCAAAAATGAGTGTGCACCCCCCCTCCACCCTGCCAGCTCCTCTGGTCGGAGCCGCAGCTCCCCCTCGATACTGTTCTCATTGCCTTGTAGGAGAGAAAAACCCCTTCTGCATCAAGCAGTCGCTGAGACAGCTGGGATCCAAAGTGACTACAATGAAATATTTCCAATGCTGGGGTCAAACAGGGAAAAAAAAGCCTGTTGGGCCCCCCTGCCTGCGCTGTGATAACGTTTGTCATCCCAAACGGCAACCAAAAGGGGATTTTTAATGAGATTGAATCTGACACCCCCCCTCAACCAAGGCTCCTGTAACACTGATGTCTGAGTGACTGCAAAAAGGGCAGAGAAGGCTTCGCCAGGGGCTAGTGCCTCCTCAGATGTAATTTCTGGTGACAGTGTCTGCTCCTCGCTCGTGGTTACCAGAAGAATTGTGGCAGCACGGCTGTTCCTGCTGGGGGACACTGAGAGAGGGAGGAAAGGAATTCATCAACAGAACTCTCACCCAGCTCAAATGTTCTCAGAAACTGCAGAACCCCCCGAATGAAATCTCCAGGGGAGTGGGTCGGCCACAGGGGGAATCTGAGAGCCCTTTTCTCTGGAAGCCTGACCCTAAGGAGGAGATTTTGAACAATTTGCCTCTCTCTCACAGAATCACAGAGTGGTTGGGGTTGAAAGTGACCTCAGAGATCATCCAGTCCCAACCCCCTGCCGTGGGCAGTGACACCTCTCACCAGGCCAGGTTGCCCAAAGCCCCATCTGACCTGGCTCTCAACAGTCACAACCTCCCTGGGCAACCTGCTCGAGTGCCTCTGCGCCCTCACTGTAAACAGTTCCCTCCTAATATCTAATCTGCATGCCCTCTCTTGTAGCTTAAAGCCATTTCCCCTTGTCCTATCCCTACAAACTCTTCTGAAAAGCTCTTCCCCAGCTTTCTTTCTCCCTTTCCCCAGGTTTCTCATTCTCTGCACCACTGCATTTACTCCCCGAGAAGTTCAGTGCTATTGCAGGGCCCTGGGGAGGTGTAACACCCCGCTCCAGGCACAGCGCTGGGGGTCAGAATCAGTTGGTGGAGTCGTTTGGTTGGGAGGCTGCAAACTGGGACTCCTGCAGCAGTTCCTGGGTTCACAGCACAGCCACACTGGGCTTTGTGGAAGCCACGGAGAGTACCTCTTCCCTTCTGAGCTACTTCCCACCTTTCGGGCAACAGGGAGCACTGGGAACACTGAGGAAGCCTTTTCCCAGTCTCCCACAGCACTCCAGTTCCAAGTAACCTGCAGTGCCCTTAAGTGTAAGATTGTATTTCACACTCAGAGGTCTCCTCACACGGTCACCTACCTCAGCAACATCTAGACCCCTGCACTACTCCCTGGTGAAAGAAAATCCAGCCAGTGTTTGCAATGAAACAGATTTCTGAGGCAGAATCGCTGCTCCCTGGAGGTGTGCTGGTGTGTGAGTTCACAGCTCCACGCTGCAGCACCCACACAGCCCTTCATGAACAATGCACTTGGTTTTAATAAGTGATTTGAAGGTACGTCGGCCTTTAGGGTTCATCACTAGGTCTGAGGGTCTGGTCTTTGCAACTTAGACCCCTTCAACTGGGAAGGAGAGTTGGAGACACCTGTAGTTATCTTCATGAGCTCCAGATCTGGAGAAGAGCGGGTTGAAGGAGGAGGAAGGTGCCCATCCGAGGAGCCCTGTGTGTGAGTGCTGCTGAGAAACGCACAGCTGAAGGATCTGGTGAGAAGGCACAGACAGCCAGTGTGGCACTGGGTCATGGGGAGGTGCCGGGTGGGATCCCCGCGGGAAACCTTACAGTGAGCAAAATCTAGGAGGTGAAAAAGAGACAATAGAGTGTAACTTGGGGAGCAGTTAAAGGCATGAAAGCAACCTGGTTGGGACTGGGGAAAGAGCTAAGGGTTGAGGAAATGCTTGTGTGTGAAAGGAGGGGGTACTCTGTCCTCCTTACTAGCCAGAAATGCCATGGTGGCTACCAACACCGTGAGACTCATCACTAATTTGGACTCGTGAAATGCTGACACACGATGATTCCCTTCTCCTGTGAGAGACCACGAGTGTCCAGGTTCTCGTGAGGGAGTGCGGAGAAATATATTCCCTTGGATGTTTTTCCCAGGGGCAGGCAACCTTGGGAGAGACAGGGTGGCTTGGGTGGCAACTGATGTCTGCTTCAGAGGGACACTCGGTGAAGCAATAGTACACAGGGGAGGCTGTTTGTACAGTCGCCCTGGGGAGGTAGAGTTGTGCTGTCTGTCTCAATGGGACTCTCCTTCTCTCTCTCTCTGCAGATAATGGACCTGACTTGGACGGTGACTCGGACTGTGCGTTGGATGGATATTCTCCATGATAGTTTGGGGTGAGTTTTCCTTTAGTTAGGGACTTTCTCACTACCTCTGGGATTTCTGTTGGGGTGATTTTGGTGTTCTCCTTTATTTCAGTGGTGGTGGGTTATGCAAGCTGATCCCTGTGCTCTGTAGGAACTGAAAATAAACGGTGCTTTCTGCTCCTGGCCCTGCTCCTCGGGCTCTGTTACAGGTTTGCCAAAACAACACGAGAGGTAGGATCGGTATCAGTTGGGCTGGACCTTTATTCTGACTGAAATGACCTCTACTCATAACTATCATTACCTGAATGAGAAGCTGGTGATAAAGCAGCTCCCTTTGCACAAGGTGGCCCAGAACCAGAATTCGCTGGGGCATGCTGTGCTCTTACAGCTCCGAGCAACACCACAGCAGATCATTTTCCCTCTGACTACCCCTCGCTTTCCCCTCAGCTGCCTCCCTAGTCGGGCTGTAATACCAGGAGCAATCACAAAGGCTAAATAGCCAGCCAGATGTTCCAGCAGGCAGTGCCTACTGGATCTACCTAAGAAATGAGCAAGGAGCCTTAGACGAGACCCAGAATGTGGGCAGGAGCCTTTCTCAAGAGAGTCATGACTAGCAGAGCAAGAGAGGTGATTTCTACCCTTCTAGTCTGCTCTTGTGAGACCCCACCTCCAATACTATGGCCAGCTCTGGTATTGCCAGTGTGAGAAGGACATAGAACTGTTGGAGTGAGTCCAGAGGAGGCCACAAAAATGATCCAAGGGCTGCAGCACCTTTGCTGTAAGGACAGGCTGAGGGAGATGGGGTTGTTCAGCCTCAGGAAGGGAAGACTCTGAGAGGACCTTATTATCTGCCTTCCAGTACCTGAAGGGAACCTAGAGGAAGGCTGGAGTGGGACTTCTCGCAAGGGGATCTAGTGATAGGACAAGGGGAAACAGCTTTAACTGAATGACAGGAGGTTTAGACTAGATCTAGGCAGAAGCTGTTCAGTGCAAGGGTGGAGAGACTCTGGAATCAATTGCCTGGAGAAGCTGTGGCTGCCCCCTCCCTGGAGATGTTCAATGCCAGATTGGATGAGACCTTGGGCAACCAAGTCTGCTTGAGAGGTGTTGCTGCCCATGGCAGGTTGCTAGAGTAGATGATCCTGACGGCCTCTAACAGCCATATGATCCTTCCTAAGGAGAGAAGAACTAAATCTCCTTAGAGCAGGTAGGAAAATCCTTCTCTGGAGGACACACAAAGACCTGTCTGTGCACAGAAAGCCCTTTACAGACTGGTGTCTCTGGAACCAGCTTGGTTTATGCTCTGGCTTTCACAGGACAGAGGGGGAAGCCAGTGGGACAGCAAAGCAATTGCTCTATTCAGCATCACAGCCCATGGGAGCACAGGAGCACCGTGTGGGGCTGGCTGCACAATGGCAGCGGAGCTGTTTGGGAAACACTCTCGTATGATTTTACGACAGAAAGAAAACAGGCACCTATAGAAATAACTTTTACAACTGTGTTGTTTTAGAAGAGAATGAGAGTGCAATGTGGGAGCCTTTGTTCCAGCAGGGGATTTTATAGTGTGCATTGTCTCCTGGCAGCTCTGTGGCTCTGGGCAGGTTGGGGTGCACTGTGTTGGCTCCCCTTGGGTTTCCTTCCTGTTTTTCTAAAGCCAGAAACTGTGTCCTTAGAGCTGTTAAAAACCCCACCAGAACAGAACAGAACAAAATATCCCCACGCAGAGGCTGGCCACCAGGAACGAGAGGTTTCACACGGCTGTTCTTCATGGGGGTGAGAGCCCCGCTGCAGTGCAGGAGTGCCTTTTCTTCCCAGGACCTGTGGGATCAAGAGTTATGTGGTGAACACTGCCAAATAATCCTTGCGGTGAGCACCGAGCCATCCCTCCCAGAAAACAATCCAGTGTGAGGAAATATCTTCCTGCCACGGAGCTGCGCTGGCATCTCTCTGTGGGCTGGATGCCTTCCACTCCCGCCAGCGCCCGTTCCAGATGAGAGGCTGTGTGTGTGTGCTCTTCGCAGCAGCCGCTGCGAGCTCGGCTCAATTAGCTGGTACTAAAACATGGGAAAACAGTGCTGGGAGCCCAGTCTGAACAGCGAGATAGGATGGCACGCTGAGCCGACAGAGCCCCGTGGACTCACAGATCTCAATGGAGCAGCAGTTGCAGGATCATTGCAAATCCTCCCTGAGCAGCCCCCCCGGCCCTGAGCTTTCCCCTGTGATATCAGAGATAATTCAGCCTGAGCATCACATGCCCGGGGTGACACAGAGTGACCTTAGCGACACGTGTGCCTCTGCGGTGTCCAAAGGAGCAGGGAAGGATCAGGGTTACATGTTTTTTCCTCTCTCCTGTGTGGAAAGGCTGGGAGGACGGGGTCTGTTTAGTCTGGAGAAGGCTGAGAGGGATCTTACTCATGTCTGTAAATACCTGAGGGGTGGGGGTCAAGAAGAAGGGGCCAATCTCTTCTGCTCAGTAATAAGACATGGAAAAATGGGGATAAGCTGGAGCATAGAAGGTTCCATCTCCACACGAGGAGAAACTTCTTTACTGTGAGGGTGATGGGAGCCCTGGCACAGGCTGCCCAGAGAGGTGATGGAGTTTCCCCTCTGGGGACATTCAAACCCCACCTGGATACAACGCTGTGTGACCTGCCCTAGGGGATCCTGCTCTGGCAGGGGGTTGCACTGGGTGATCTCTAAAGGTCCCTTCCAAGCCCTGACATCCTGTGATTCTATGATTCCATGATTCTATGACTAACAGACGCTTCACCCTGGCCAAGAAGCAGGTCTGACTCAAACCACACACGCTGCTGCCATAGAAAATGAACCAGTGACTTTGACTTTCACGAGGCACTGGAGCTCTGGCTAGAGAGGAAACCTGATGGTAAAGCACAGCAGTGCTGGCCCGATGGTTTTCCATCAGCAGTGTCTCTTGTGTCACTGAACTCCCAGGAAGCTCAGTGGCGCTTCTGGGAGGGAATGTTTGCCATCCACGTCCCCATGTAGAGTGAGCTGCTGAAGGTCTCTGAACCTGGGCAACCTGAGAGCGAATCACACAGATGATGAAGCAGGGCTGAAGAGCAGACAGGGGCCAGACTATGGGCATCTGTGAGCTTGATTCATAGATTCATAGAATGCGTCAGGGTGGAAGGGACCTTAAGGACCACCTAGTTCCAACCCCCCTGCCATGAGCAGGGACACCCCCCACTAGACCAGGGTGCTCAAGGTCCCATCCAATCTGGCTGTGAACACTTCCAGGGAGGGGGCAGTCACTACATCTCTGGGCAACCTGGTCCAGTGTCTCATGGTGAAGAACTTCCTCCTGACTTCCACTCTAAACCTCCCCTCTTCCAGCTGGAAACCATTCCCCCTGCTCCTAGAACTCCAAGCCCTTGGAAACAGCCCCTCCTTAGCTTTCCTGTAGCCCTCTTCAGGTACTGGAAGGCCACTCTAAGACCTTCTGGAGTCTCCTCTTCTCCAGATAGAACAGCCCCAACCCTGGCAGCCTGTCCCTGTAGGAGAGGCGGTCCAGCCCTGCAGTCATCCTCATGGCCCTCCTCTGGACATGTTCCAACAGCTCAAACCTCCTGTTTTGGGGGCTCCAGAACTGGATGCAGNCTGAATCTCATGAGGTTGGCCCTGTCCCACCTCTCCAGCCTGTCCAGGTCCCTCTGGATGGCCTCCCTTCCCTCCAGCGTGTCCCCCACCCCACACAGCTCGTGTCATCGGCAGCCTTGCTGAGGGGGCACTCAGTGCCACTGTCCATACTGCCGACAAAGAGGTTAAACAGCACTGGTCCCAGTACTGACCCTTGAGGGATGCCACTGGTCACTGCTCTTTATTTGGACTTTGAGCTGGTGGAGCTTTGCTTTAAATATTGCCATGGCTGAGGACTGGCCACTAGTGCTTTGTCTGAGCAGCCCCCTTGGAATAAGAACCTGCTCTCACAAAGAGAAGATGTCTTACATGTCCACAGTTAAGATGTCTTACATGTCCACAGTTGCAGGTGCTTCTTCTTCTCTGCAGCACCCCAACCTGACCCTTTCTGTGCATCAAACTGTCAGTGATTGCTGGCACTCGGCATGAAATCAGGATGGAAAATGAAGGGGAACTGCAGTCTTGCTGAGGCACTGACATTTATTAAACAACAGCTTTGCATCTGTCCCCACAGCTACCAAACACAGGCAGCAGCAGCCTGGGAGGGCTGCTCTCTGTCCTGGAGACGCTGGTGAGCTCACACTGGCTGGAAGGCTCAGTTCCCAGTCCTCCACGGCTTGCTGTGGAAATGGAATACGTGCTACAGACAGGTACCTGCTCTAAACCCTCGCTGTGCAGATGCATTGGAGTAGAACCCTCAGCATCACCCTGCCCTGCTCTGCCTTGACCACAGAGTGCTCATTTCCCTCCTGTGGGCAGGGAGAGAGGCAGCAGTGACTCACGTTTGACACTTAGGTCATTTGACATGAGAACCATTTCCACTGGAGTCTTGCGAGACCTTGGCTTGCAGATTCCTTTGTTTCCTCACTGCTTCTCTGGCATCATCCCCTCTGACGCTGTGTTTGGAAACCCTCGCAGGGCACAGCAGCTACAGGATTTATTGTTTGCTAACAGAAGAGTGTTACTCACAGGGGCTTCACCTCTTTAGAAAGCCCCTCCTGTAGATTCTAACACAGTTATGTGGTCACTGGTTGCCTGAGCCACTCCACACAACAGCACGTCAGCTGCTGCCAGAAACAGATGCCAGCCGTGACAGGCACCTTGACACCATCCTTCCTCTGGGTCTGGGGGTTGTACCCTGACCTGGCTGAAAGGGCACCATAAGCTCTGTGTTTTCTTTCCAGGAGTGAGCTGGAAGGCTCCACCATCCATTGAACCCTTTGCCACAGCTCACCCAGTGAGGAGATGCTCCAGCCTGGGAGACAGCTTAGAAATCCCTTGGGTCTCTTCAAGAGAGTTTATCTCTAAAAGCTTTTCAGCAACAGGTCCTGATCACCTGCCCATCTGCAGAATAGATTGGCTTTCCAGCATATGGCAGTTGTCAGAAATAGCCACGGGTCTCCTGACTGTGCCAAGGAATGCTGCAGCTTTTGCTTGCTAGCCCCTGACCAGAGGCAGCAGATCACGCTTGGCTTTGCTCTGCTCAGCAGACACAAGTTTTAGGATGCTGGCTTTAGCTGTCATCACCAGGCATCACTGTTATCTTTATTTCAGGCTGCTCTGGGACACGTCACCACCAGTGCCTTTGCTCAAAGGGCAGTCCCTTTCGGACACTGGGATGAGCCAGGTCCTTCCTTCACTCGGCTCCTGCGGGGCGTTATGCTTACTGGGGGTATTCTGCCAGATCCCTGAATAATCCCAAATGGTGTGGGATTGCTCTTCAGCTCTCTTGCTCCTTGCATTTTCTTCTGGTTCTCTCAAATGTCCTGGGCAACAGGCCACCGGGAGCACAGCCAGAGCCACGCAGCATTAAATCCAAGAGCATAAGGGTTCTGTCATTTCCATCTCTCTCCAAAAGTGTGGATAAAGAACCTCCTCTGTGGTGTGGGTTAAAATACACAGAAGCAATCTTTGCAGTCATCTCCACAGGTGCCTGACTACAACCTGTTGAAACTCATCCTATTGGAGTCTGC
>VZRI01006115.1:69813-84703 GCA_013397515.1 Upupa epops
GATCTCTCGAGATCCCTTCCGATCCCTAAGGATTCTATGATTCCATAGAGATCTTGTGTTTTCAAACAAATCCCATAAATGAAGGCCTTTTGCCTGAAAACCATCAGCCAGAACCTCGCTAGAACCTCGCTCTATGCACTGTGATTCACGTTTCATGCTCCAAATTCCACTTTTCTCCCCCAACATTGAGTTCAGGATTAATTGATGCACGTGCACGTGTCTGTGCCAGTCTCTTGAAATAAAGGCCATGCTAGGGGACTCATTTACAGGCTCAGTTGGTAATGTTTGCAAACACCAGCCTAAGCGCTGGAAAACCCGCAGGAGGGGTTGTTTCTGTACTAGCAGAGAAACACTTTATGAACAGGTCTTCAGTCTAATTTCCATGCCTTTGTGCCTACCTCAGGTTTTTGCCTCACCCGGCACGTGTCAGAGCAGCGAGAGAAGAGACAAGCCCTTTTTAAGTTCACAGAACCCCAATTCTTTATTAATCACAGCTTGCTCACAATGACATACAGGAAAATATCACTAATGAAGAGTAGAATATGCAGGCAGCAACCTCCGGGGGTGGGGTAGGGACAACTTCAAAACTGCAGCTATTTTGGGGATGATGTGTTAGGTTTGGTGATACTGTACTTGGCACAAGCACCCTGTCTAGTCGTTCCTCCTGCTTCAGCCCTCTTAGTCCTAGATGTCTGGGAGAGTTGGCTAACACCGAAGAGGAAAGGTTATGATGAATGGAAGTCAGCAGCGTCAATAAAACCCCAACAGGTAACAACTGGCTTGTTTGTTCCAGGTGAAATATTTGGCAGCCTCTGGTACTATCACACATGTCATGTGGTGGCATCGGATAAGGATCACAGACCATGGCACCTACAGGTTGAAGCCACTTGACCCTATCTATTAGTTGCTCCATCAATAGGTTTTCAAGTGGTGAATGAAGCTCGTTCTACAATTAGCATTTGTATTGCTGTTTAGCATCATCCAGAATTTGCCAGAGCTCGATGACTACAAGATGCCTCAGGAACTGGCCTCACACCGACCCCACTGGCTTTCATTCTGGGCCACAACTGTGTTTATTGCCTCTCGCCTCCAAAAGCAGAAGCAACAAAGACTGCCCATGGCCATGAGCCCCAGTTCCAGAAGAGAGTTCTGCAGCCTAAGCTGCCTTTCAAGAAACCACGTTTTAAGAGCCTTTGGACTCAGACAGTCGAACGTGAAGTCACGACGGCCGTGATCTGGTTCAACAAAGCTTATCGATGGCAAAGCGGTCTAGGTCACTAGGCAATGGCTGGTATCTAGCACCATAGAACTACTACTGACCTCATGGTACGCTGGAATGACACTCGCAGGGGATGGCGTTAGACGTGAAGTGCTTCAAATGAACAGACCCAGCAAGTTCAACCGAGTGGTCAGAGACAACATCAGAAGCCTGTTACAGGACATGTAAGATTATGAAATAACTTGCATAATGCAATACTTGTATTTTTTAACAAAAACGTAAATATTTACAAAATAAGATCCAAGTTTGTTAAACATCAAGCAAATAATTCTGCAAAGAGACTGTATTGTTTTCGGGTTTATTTCTGTTTCTTTTTTCAAGTGGGTTTTTTGTTTTTTTTATTGAGTTCTTGATTTTTAATTTGTTTTTCTTTTAAACCATGTCATACATTTCCCATACTGATATCGCATGATCCATAATAATATAGGCTGGGGGAGTGTACTGATGGTGGGGATGGGTTGCATCCACCATCGCTGTTTTCAGCCAGACAGTTCCACCTGCAGCTCCTTGTTCCTGCGAACCTCTGCGGCATGCCTCTCCTGGAAAAGAGCAAGAAGGGAGAGATCAAGCCCCGTTCTCATGCCACCCATCCAGGGAAGCTCCTGGTGACACCCTGTGTAGGTTGTGCATTTGATGCCTGTGCTGAACTTGGTTTATAGCCTGACGGTCTCTACAGGATGAGGCTCAGGAGAGGTGTCATCCCCCAGAGCAGCCTGAAGCGTGGGAAATGCTCACCTGTCTCTGGCTCTGCTTCTTATCTGACATGGCCCTGTAAATCTCAGCACCTCAGAGTTTCATCTTAAATGCCTACATCACTAAAATATACCACGTGCCTTAGAGTTCCTAAATACTGAGAAGGGTGAGAGGGCTGAAGTGTATTAGCTGCACACAGTACTGAGCGGTGTTAGTTAGAACCACAAATAAAGAGAAGAGAATGTAGTTCCACCAAGATGGGTCAATCTGAACACCTCAAATAAAGACAAGAGAATGTAGTTCCAGCAAGATGGGTCAATCTAAACATCTCAAATAAAAAGAAGAGGATTAAGTTCCAACAAGACAGGTCAGTGTGAACATCTCAAATAAAGAGAAGAGGATTAAGTTCCACCAAGACAGGTCAGTCTGAACACCTCAAACACCCTGTCAGAACAAGTGATGGAGCTGTCCTCTCTAATTTTGCCTTGGCTGGGATGGAACAGGGATGTGATTCTGAAAAGTCAACGCCAGGCCCTTCTGTCTGCTTTCAGACCTGTTGTTGCCTCTTCTACAGAAGTCCTCAGAATTAATGCAGACGTATTTGAGTCACTCTCTGTTCTGTGCAAATGGGCCCGCAGTCAGCAGCAACGGCTGTCAAACTAATCGAGGAATGTTCTTCTTGGGGTGTTTCTACAACGGTTGGCTTTGACAGCCTGTGTTTTAGGGCGTTGGCTGATGGATCTCTCCTTCCACTGTCAGGTTATCAGACTTCTACCTCTTCTGTCTGATCTCTGTAAAAACCCCAGGCAACCAAACGTCAAGGGTGGCTACAAGGTGACTACAGAAGCAAAGATGCATCCCTAGCTGACTTCAGTCTACGGCACAGCCTAGCTATTTCCATTCGTTAGAGGGTCCTTTATGGTAAAATGATTCACAGAAGCCAAGAGTTATCATTTATTGTGTGAGCTGGACTGTGGATCACAGGCCACGACAGCTTCCAGCATCAGCTGAACCTGTACATCCCAGGCCTTACAGGATCCAGAGATCTGAACACTAGACTGCGTAAGGAGCTTCTTCCTCGGGACTGCTGTGAACTGCAGTGTGCAGAACTCATCTGCGCTTGCAGCGACCTCTGAACACCAACACCTCGGAACGCCCACAGTTCTGTGTAACTGAACTGAGTTGGACCCGGTTATCTCAGTTGTTCTCCTTTCCCAGCTGTAGCCCTGAGTGTTTAACTGCTGGTCAGTACAAACACTCCCCGCTCAGTTACTGTCGTGTTCATCCAGAAGCCTTCTTTGGGTTTCATGCACACTGCTGTGGGAATGCAGTTGAGCAATCTGTTAGCTCAAACCTAGGACAGAGCGATGCCTCAGCTGTCCTTCTACTTCCCCTCTGGACCTCAGAGCTGGCTAGCTGGCTCTTTGCTTTGTTTTCACAAGCTGTGGGACGTGTGCCTGCAAACTAAGCTGAGGCATAAATGTCACGTAACTCTTAAGCTCGAGAATTATCCCGCTTGCGTAGTTACTAGTGAAATCATCCTGTGGTTCTGTAGTTGCCTTCCTGCTCTCTGAGACGTCTGTCTCCACCCCAGCAGCACTCCCTGAAGCCACTGAGGGAGATCTCCTCAAATGAGCTCTCTAGCTGAACTGATTTTTAACTAACACTTCCAAACCTTGATTCGGCTTTCACTCTCTCCTCTCGAAGGCTGCTTTGGAGAAGGGCACACTCACTCCTCTGTCACGGGGTTTGTGATTTACCTTATTCCTCTGGCTATTTCTCTTATTCCTCTGGCTGTACCAAAGGGAGGGTAGATTCCTCCCCACTAAATGTACTGCCTTTGAGTTGCAAGACTTCAGGAAGAACAGACCCCTGTTGACATCCAGGAGAGACCCTTCCCCTATATTTCTAAATCTTTCTCTTCTAAAAACCCAAGAACTACAGACATATGATTTATTTTAGAAGCTTTTATCAATGACTCTTCTTGAAAGCTGAAATCTAAACACAAGTGACCTTTCCTTTATGCACAGCACTTCTTTAAAGCTAGAAAATCAACCTCTCTCTGGAGACAGCCCAGCAAAGGGCCACGAAGCTGAAGGAACTGCAGCATCTCTTAGTCTCTCGTATGAGCAAATACTGAGAGATGGGACTGCTCAGATTGGAGGAGTGAAGGCTCAGAGGGATCTCACTGATCAATATAAATACCTGAATAGAGGGTGCACAGAGCTCTATTCCATGGTGCCCAGACACTGGCACAGACTGAAACAGAAGACACTTTTCACCGTGAGAGTGATCTAGCACTGGCACAGACTTGCAGGGAGATTGTGGAGTCTCCATCCTCATAAATGTTAAAAAGCCACATGGCCCTGGGCACCTGGGTCTACATGACCCTGCCTGAGCAGGAGGGTTGGACACCATGACCTCCAGAAGTCCCTTCCAACCTCAACCATCCCATCGAGGCTGTGTGATTACAGAAGCCCAGGCTCTGACCTAAGATCTGCTCAGGTGTAGCAGCTGAGGTAAGAGCTACCCACAGCACCTCTTCCAAATGTCGTTTAGATTTTCCTCTCTAGTGTAAGGTGAGGAGTGACGGTGTTGTTACCTTCTCTTGGAGACGTTCAATAAGAGCAGCTAGATTAGCTTCACGGTTTTCTTTGATCTGTTCCATTTTCAGTATCAGCTTTTCTTCTGCCATTTTGCTGAAGTTATTGTTCTCCTCCAAAGCTTTCTGCAGCACTTCTCGCTCATGTTCTCTCTTCTCTGCCAGATGTTTCAGCACCTGGGCCTCCTGGGACTGGAAAGCAAGAGACACACAATTACAACGGTGCACTCCTGGGGAGCCCAGTAACCCCCCCACTCCCCAGCTCAACATTCTGCTGAGATTGGAAACTGAGACAAAAGTGCAGCTTTGCTGAGCCCTGCAGCTGTTTGGAGAGATCACTTCTCTGTACAAACTGGATTAGCTGCAATAAAGGGCTTAAAGGCTCTGGCTGCATCTGTGCCTCTGGCAGCAGTGGAGATGTGTCCAAGCGCTCGTGTTCGCAGGGATGCTGCCATGTGTTACTGCCCTGCGTTGGCTGGGTCACTGCCGCGGCTGCTCAGCCTTGGATGGCTTCAGCCCTTTAGCTGTGATTGTTTTATCTGTAGAGAGGAGGGCACTGAGGGTTGAAGGTGCTGCAAGGGAGGCAGGAGAGGTGCGTTTCTCACTGAGGTTGGACTATCCTTTAATGCCCTTGAGTAGCTAATAACAAACTCTGAAGTTTACTCTTGGGAAAGGAATCAGTTCAGATCTTTTTTCACGATGACATTTATGTTCAGCTTTATCAAAGGTTCTTCTTCCAAACAGGTTTTATTCTCTGGAAACAGCAAAAAGAACTACTTTTACTGTTCAGATGTCACGAGGCAGAGGAAAGCTGCAGGTAGGAATTAAACAGATGCAGCCTGTGTTATTCTTTTTGTAAGCTCACTGCTCAGAAGTGATTTATTTTCAATCAAATTAACAACGTGAAACCACTAATCCAAGGAGCGAAGCCAAAGAACTTGCCGTACGGGGTGCACCCTGCAGGCACGCCTAGTCCAGACAACAGTACGTTTCTGAGGGGGGATGTGGAAATCCTAAACAACTCTGGATGCTTTGAGCTAAAACAGATTGGAGGGAGCATGAAAAGCAAACAGAGAACAGGGAATGAATGATGGCTCCGGGAAGCTAAGTGCGTATGTCAGCGCAGCTCGCAGTGTGCTCTTGTCGTTGTTATCCATACAAATGAATTATGTTTAAGGTTGAAATGAAGGGTTTTAACCAGTAATTACAATTAGCGGTAATGAATCCTATTAAATTCTGTCATGTGGCTTTAAATGGAAAGGGCTGTGATGCTGCTCCGTGAGTGGGATCCAGCTAGGAGGAGGAAACAAGGATTTAATGGAGGTCAGACACACAGGAAGCCAAATGCACCCACGAGGCAAATGAAGCAGACTCTGGAAAAATTGAAGGTTGGACCTGATAATCTTGAAGGTCTCTTCCAACCCAAGAGATTCTGTGGTTCTGTGGAAAAGGCTGTGGAAGCTAGGTGGAATATCTTGAGGCAACACCCTGGAGTAAATCACATCTGGGCTTGAAAGGCTGTAATGGGTTCCCTTGAGCTCAGAGGGGAGAGCTAGTTCATCTATCTCGGCCACTTAATGAATGCATTTGCTGTCACCTCCGGCCTTGGTGAAGGTGCAGGCTCAAGGTACCTCTCAAACTGGGATCCCTGGAGCACTTGCTCACGGGAATGGTCTGCTGGAATGGTTGATTCCTTACAGAGGCTACTCCCAGCTCTTACCTCTGGTCTAGTGTAAGAAGAGCAGAGAGTAACAGAGTGACTGTCTTTGACTCAGACTAAACAAGGGTTGTGCGGGCCAGAAGATTTGCAAATGGCAACAGAAAGCCCCTAGACTGGGGCAGCCAGAAGCAGAGGTGGGTTCACTGGTGAAGGATGGAATGAGAATCAGCCAAAGGGAAAAGAGCTGGGCAAAGGAATTCCGTAGACTAACTGAAAACTCAGGAAAGCTCCGTGAGTTTAACAAAAACATCAACGCTTTTACTAATTCTGCAATGAAAAGAGCTCATTTGGAAGCAAAATATTTCATCTCAGATACTTAGCATTTCTTTATTCGACGGCTATTTCAATATGTAAACAGTTACTTGGGAGGATTTAGTACGATGGAAGCCTGAAATGACTCAACAGCCAGTTTGCTTTCCCAGTTGGGACTGACTTGAGTGGCTCAGTTTGACCAGTGCTTGTGGAGTCGCTCTGCGTTTCTGTTTAACTTGCTATAAATGACAAACTTCTATTGACCTCTGGAAAAGTTTTAATCCTTAAATTCCCCTTGCTGATATTAATTCTGTGAATCCTTTGCTTAAAGGAACTACAAGTAACTCTGATAATCTAAGGACCTATTTCCCTTCCCGTTGAGTCTGGGAGTCTGAATAGCAACCCTAATTGTAATGTCTTTTCCCATGAACCATTTAAGAGGTGACTCGATGAGACACGAACATTTAATGGTGACTACATAGGTACCTAAAGTGTGTTATAAAATCAAACCTGTCCAGAGTTAGGAAAAAAAAGGGATCTCCAAAGACAAACGCAGGGCCTGTTGAGATGCTGTAATGAAAAGTACTTGGACTGTGCCACTAAGCAGCACTTTGGGAAAGAGCAGTGGCTTCCAACAGGAGGTAACACAGTGCCTTTGGGGCACTTGCCTGTTTTGCAGGGTTTGCTCTCTTCCTTTCAAACCCTTTGCCTTCTGGAACTACTTAGGATAAATCCAGGAGAAGAATGGGAAATTACTTAGCAAGGCACAGTCCTGGGGGCTAGGCTGGCAAATGGCACACTCAGAAGTCATCTGTCCACTAATGCCTGATAATCAGGAAACTCCTGATACTCTAATTCGGGATTTACGGGATGCAAATTGTGTTGGCACCACTAAGAGTCGGAACGAAAGCAAAGCCAGGCCTCGGGGCTGCACACACGGAATGCGATTTCCCCGCACAGTGTCACTGACGTGGCTGTCCTTTTACTCATTCAAAAGGTCCACAGTACTCAGGACTGGTTCAACATAAAGGGAGTCCCCTCCCAACCACGATCCATCCGGATGATGGAGTCTCATTTCACAGAATCACAGAATCATTTTGGCTAGAAAAGACCTTTAGGATTATCAAGTCCAACTTTTAATCCAGCACTGCCAGGTCACCTTGAAACCGTATCAGTGAGCCCCGTGTCTGTGTCTTTTAAATCCCTCCAGGGCTGGTGATTCCACCACTTCCCTGGGCACCCTGCTGCAGTGATTTACAACCCTTCCTGTAAAGAAAGAGCAGCGGATCAGCACCCTGTGTGGGATTTGACATTAAACATTTTTCTACTCATGAAGACAAGGAACTTGATCTTATTACTGTGTTTGTTCTCTTGCTGGTTAACTAACCTAGATTTCTCTCCAAGACAGCACTTACCTAGAGACAGGACAAAATGAAAATATAACCATAGAATCGTTTCACTTGGAAAACACCTCCAGGATCAGAGAGACCAACTATTAACCCCGCTGTCCCAAGGTCACTGCTAAACTCTGTCCCCGAGCTCCAGATCTCCATGACTTTTTCACATCTGCAGGGATGCTGATTCAAGCTCCTCCCTGGACCCTTTCATTGAAGCATTTTTACCTGATGTCCAACCTAACCTTCCCCTGGTGCAACTTGAGGACGTTTCCTCTTGTCCCATCACTCAATACTTGTGAGAAGAGACCAACCCCCACCTCTCTCCAACCTCCTTTCAGGCAGATGCAGACAGCAGTAATGTCTCCCCTCAGCCTCCTTTTCTTCAGCCTAACCAGCCCTGGCATCCTCAGCTGCCCCTCAGGTTTGTTCTCCAGACCCCTCCTCACCCTTGCTGACCTTCTTTGGACCCACTCCAGCCCCTCAATGTTCCTCTTGTCCTGAGGTGCCCAAAACCGAACCCAGTACTTGAGGTATGGCCTCACCAGTGCCAGGTACAGTCATTTCCCTGCTCCTGCTGGCCACACTATTTCTGATCTAAGCCAGGATGCCACTGGCCTTCTTGGCCACCTGAGCACACTTCCAGCTCATATTCAGCTGGTTGTCAATCAATATCCCCAGGTCCCTTTCCGCTGGGCAGCCTTCCAGACACTCTCCCCCACTGCCAGCACTGGGATGTACAGTGGCTCTGTGTATATGACTACGTGCTCCAAGCGTGGTGTCTAACAACAAACCCTCTCCTGGCTGGTAACAAACATCTTCCTGCAGTATCCTATGGGATTACACTTTCTGGCTGAAGAAGAGGACCACAAGGATGATCAGAGGTCTGAAACTTGTCTCTTATGAGGGCAGGACGAGGGAGTGCTGGCAGGCTGGGCAGAGTGAGGGGCTTCTCTTGCAGCATTTCACATGAACAGTATTAAAAACTCCTGTAGCTACAAGACTATATCCAAAAGCATGAAAATTAAAACCTATGACTCTTCTCCTGCATGAGGGATGAGCTTGATTGAATTTCATCCCAATAGAAAGCCACTAAAAGGATTTAATGACATCCGATTTTCCTCCCATTATCCCAAGCCTAGTAAAAATGTGAAATACTGAAAGCATTCCAATGTCATGCTAGTACAGCTGAGCACGGGAAATAAAGATAGGGCATTTGACACACGGCTCTGAAGTCTGTCTATCAGCGATGACAACAGCTGAACACTCAAGGCCAGAGGGTAGAAACTAAGAAATACTGGACATTCCAAACACAAGTAGCACACAGTGTCACTGTGCTCTAATTTCTCACGTAAGAGAAGATGCCGAGATCTTTCTGATTATCCACCAAGGTGGGAAAATCGAGCACTCATATGGCCAAACCATCACGGGTTAATAAAACCTGCTGACAGGAAGAGTTATGAATGGAAAGGACCGATCTGTAACTAGCCCAAAGGGCTCTTGCTGTGTGGTGTGGAAAGAAAGAGTGCCTCACGTGAAACTCTCCATTTCATCTGAGAATACGAGCTCACGGCTGCCTAGAGAGGCAGAGAAAAAGGGGGAGAAAGGGAAACATCCCTGCTAAAGCCTTTAAGGGACACACAAGTTAATAGGAACCAGCATAAGCTGGAGGCTGCTGAAGCGTTTGCATGGCTGGAGAAGTTCTCAGGAGCTTAGAAATGTATTAATGAGCACTGCCTAATTAACAGAGCAGAACCCGATTCCTAAACAGTGTGAAATCAATTAGAACTTTTTCCAAAGAGGCAATTCTCATCCATTAGTTATACTTGATTTTAATGAGAACTGTGCTGGAAGGACATGATCTAGAATGGTCGTGCCTGGCAGTTGTAGCAGTGAGAAGGATGACAACTGCCAGAAGAAGTCTGCCTGGTTTGTCTAGCTGCAGAAAGTGGGCGATGCTTAGGGAAACTGTGGGTGGAGTTGGGCACATATGTCTGGTCCTTTCCTTGAGAGAGATATATATAAAAAATATATTAAAAATATAAAATGTATAAAAATATATAAAATAATATATATATATAAATAAATATATCTCTATCTTTCTTGATTCCACCAAATCACCCAGTTTATGAGCCAGAGGTTGCACTCATATAATAATGTAATAGAATGTGTTAGGTCGGAAAGGACCTCCAAATGTCGTCAAGTCCAACCCCCTTTTACCAAACAGAGACATCTTGAACTAGAAAAGTTTGCTCAGAGTCCAGCCTGACCTGCAATGGCTCCAGGGATGGGGCCTCCACCACCTCTCTATGTGACCTGTTCCAGGGGCCCATCACCCTTAAAGAACCTTTCCTCATGGCATTGCTATCACTGATTACCAGGTCATTGTGTGAGTTTTTCTTTAGGAAGAAATGAACAGTAATGAAATGAAGACAATGAAGCCTCTGGAACATCCCATCTGTATTTCCCACTAGGAATATGCACAGCATCAGGATGTGAATTGCTGTCATTTCATTCTGTGTCCACATATCTGAGTCTCTGTGCTCAGCGCGGAGGCATTTCACAGACGAATCTGGAGCACATCGCCATTTGGGGGTGTGAATCATACAACTGTTCAGCTGGAAAGGACTTAAGATCATCAAACCCAGCCACATCCCCCACTGCGCTAAGTCCACTGTCAGACCCCTCACTAACCCATGCTCCCCGACAACTCGTCTGTGTGGCTTTTCAACACATCCAGCGATGGTGACTCAACCCTTCCCTGGGCAGCCCGATCCAAGGCCTGAAGACCCTCTCAGTGAACAACATTTTCCTAACATCCAACCTAAACTTCCCTCAGGCTGCTCCCTCTTGTTCTGTCACCTCTCTCTAAAGACCTCTTCCACAGTTCAGTCACCATGGAAACTAAACCAAGAGTTAATGGGGACTTCTGCTGCGTGCACCCTGCGTTTGTGCTGGCTCTGAGGGCCCCTCCAAACCCCTTGTGACAGACCTCCCCACTGCATAAATACTGGATTTTAGCTGCCTCACTCAGCTCTTGTGAGCAATTTCTATGGGTACTACAAGGAGTCAAGGCTGGTAGCCCAGAAAGGATCTGTTGGAATTGTGCATCCATCTCTTAGACCTCAGGAGAGCTGCATTGGGGTACAAATGGGTAGGAAACTTGGCTGGGTTTCTGTCAGGTCTAATTACTAAGCATTTTTTTAAGAGAAGTTACCTTTCTCCTCTCCTCTGCAGCCTCCAGCTTTTTCTGGATCTCCTCAAGAGAGAGTTCTTTCTTCTTTGGAGAAGCTAAAGTCCGTGGTGCTTCTGAGACTGGAGATGGTGGCTTTAGGATCAGTTCAAAAGCCTGGCCCGATGCACGCTTGTTGATTTGTTTCACTTCCATGTCTGCACAAGAAAGTGAGAAACAGTGAGCCCTTCAGAACCTCAGCAGTACGGAGGAGAGAAGAGACATTGGATCAGAGGGCCAGACAGAAGATTTAGCACCTCTGCCTTAGGCATTTGAAATGGACCGGTAGATTATGGGCTGAAAACTGCTCTCAGAAGTCCATTCTTTTTATCTGTAATGGATTAATTATACTGTAATCTCATAATGATACCATTGGAAGGCACTTTTGGAAGCTTACTGAGGATCTCTGTCAGTGCACAGCCCACGTGAACTGTGCCCAAGCTGATTAATGCTCTCAGCATCCTTTCAGCTCCTCCTGGCTTCCTTGGGAATGCTGTCAGCTGCAAGGAGCCGCAATTCTCAGACCAGCAGTAGTACTGCTCAGTGAGAGAGGGCCAGCTGTAAGAGCTCAGGCTGTTGCTCTTAGGAACAATATCAAGCATCACAAGTAACACACAACCAGGAGAAAGCAATAGCCAAAACGAGCGAGTAAATTGTTAACTCAGCAAATTATCCACCAGCTCACGCCAGGGACTGGCGTGGTGAGGTGAGTCACTTCCCAGCAGTAGCACATCGTCTGGCATGCGGGATCATTTCCAGTGAAGTCACTCACCGTCATATTTATAGATGTTCATGTTGCGAGGTTCTGGGTAAAAACAGGAGCAGATCAGAGACAGCATGGACAGCTCCTTCATCTTTTCCTTGTAGGCTGAAATGAGAGACCTCGTTAGCACTCTTCACTTCCCTAGCAACCTCTTAGTGAATCTCTCGCCGAGGTGACTGGCTGGAGACCAGCAAATCTGCTCTATCACCCACCTGGCAGATTACTTTAGAATATTTGCTTTCAGCTATTTCTTATAAACACTGAGCCTTTTTGAACCACACAAGAGATGCCCAGTGCTGCAAAGACTGCTTGTGGTCCCCCACATGACCTCAGTGTTCCATGTCATACAGACAGCTCTCCTGGTTTATGTGAATCCAGCTACCAGGAAATGCATTTAGCATTGGAAGAGAGCCATGACTCCACTCTCTCCTGGCAGGTGAAGAGACATGACGCTCTTCCAAATTCTCTGAACCATCCAAATGCAATGGAGAACAGCTCTGAAATGCTGCTCGTGTGTCGCCACGGGCAGACGCTAAAGACATTATCTGTTACCAATGAAAATGTCACTCAGATTATTACAAAGAACACAGAAATGAGGATTAATAATCTGAATCCTTTGCATAATGTCTAACTATTTGAAATAAAGCTTTTCCTTCCTTCGTCACAATAAATAACCCTGGAACTGATCTTTACAGTGACTCTGCAGACCCTAGTCATGGACTGAGCAGCACTTGGTCTGGAAATGGTGATGCCAATACCTAACTAACAGGCAGTGTCCTGCAGTCACCTTCTCTAACTGCTGTAAATCCAGTCTGTCAGTAGGAAAGTGGTCTTGTATCTGGCCAGTTGGCAAGACAGAGCCCAGCCCAGCCCCAGCTCTCACTACCCACTGTAGGGCCCACACGGTACAGAGTACCCATGTTGAGAGGGGAATTGCTTCAAGGTTCACCCTGGCACACACCTCCCTGCTTCTATCACAATCAGATTTAGAGAGGCAGACACACGTTTGATGCCAGCATGTAAAATCATGGCTTAAAAGTGTCACTAGGGCTGGGAGGATTGCAGTTCACAGATTAGACTGAATTAACCTTTGATGTTACCAAAGGAAAACCAGAAAGCCCTTTGATCTTGAAATTGTGGTGACATACGAAATGACCCTTCCTGTGCCTTCTCACGGATGCTCTTACCATTTTTGAATTTCCTTTTCCTACCCAGAACGGCCCCTGACATTGATGAGGGCTTGAGAGCCTGCGGGTGCTGCCCAGTAGGGTGGTATTTGAATGCCCTATCACTTCAGAAGTGCTTTTCTAGTCTCCAGTGGATGATCAATTGCTCATTAAGCTTTGCAGGGGGGACTCTGATATTGGACAACAAAGAACACACCTAAACTTTTGGAAATGAGGTCAAGAGTGTACTGAAGATTTTGCTTTGAACTGAGGCTGTTGAAGAGGCTTTGACTTGACCAGTTCTTCTGTTTGAAACACAAGTACCAACTGGCAGTATCCAGCCAGTATCACTCAACCCAGCCAGTATCACTCAATCCATTCCATGAGTCTATAGTTTTCTGTTTCAATGACATGTTTTCAGTCTCCGTTACTCTCAGTAACCACAGCTGGAGCTTGGTTGGAACACTCACAGACAGTTCTGAAGGCAACCCTGGGAACGAGGTAACCTGCCAAGCTGGCAAGCACTGTTCTTCCTGTAAGAGACATGAGGGTGAGGGCCATAAAGGAACTGACTTGCCCCCTGAATCAGGCAAAGAACAGCTTACTTAGGCAGCACCAAGCAGCAGGAATCAGCCCTGCTTTGCCCAGCAGTCCTTTCCTGAAACTGCCATACACTTAAACCCAAAACCCAGTCACGTTAGCCCAGTGAGTGGTGAGATGAGACAGACTGGGTTGAACAGGGAGGCAACTGTGCTTTTCCAATCTCATGGAGTTAGTGTTTCAGTCTTGGAAACTGGCTCCTTCCAAATGAATTCTTCTTCTGTTAAAAAAGGCCAGAGAGCCACCAGCAGGGCATTCATACAACCTGCACAGGACCTCTACTCTGACAAGAACTGGGCACAAACATGATGTGTCTTAGAGTGGAGCTTTTAAACCCCCCTGAAGACAAGCAGTGACTGCTGCAAAGTTGACTTCCCAAATGTGTTTCAGCCAGCATGCTTGTTCCAGACCTGCTTGTGCAGCCAGTTGGGGTACCTAGCATTGCAGGCACTGCATGGGAAAATGAGGGAAAGCAAGTGATGGTGATCACGACAGTCCAGCAGCTTTAGGAAGGAAATTGCTAGGAAAGAACGATGTTGACAAAAGATTTTGACAGGACATTCATAGATTCATAGAATGGTCCTGGTTGGAAAGGACCTTAAAGACTACCTAGTTCCAAACCCCCTGCCATGAGCGGGGACACCCCCCACTAGACCAGGGTGCTCAAAGCCCCATCCAATCTGACCATGAACACTTCCAGGGAGGGGGCAGCCTCAACCTCTCTGGGCAACCTGGTCCAGTGTCTCAGCACCCTCATGGTGAAGAATTTCCTTCTGACTTCCACTCTAAACCTCCCTTCTTCCTGCTTTGAAACCCTTCCCCCTGCTCCTACCACTCCAAGCCCTTGGAAACCTCCCCTCTCCAGCTTTCTTGTGGCCCCTTCAGGGACTGGAAGGCTGCTCTGAGATCTCCCCAGAGCCTCCTCTTCTCCAGGCTGAACAGCCCCAACTCTCTCAGCCTGTCCCTATAGCAGAGGTGCTCCAGCTCTCCAGTCATCCTCGTTGCCCTCCTCTGGACACCTTACAACAGTTCAATCTCCTTCCTGTGTTGGGGGCTCCAGAACTGGACGTAGTACTCCAGAGGGGGGTCTCATGAGAGCAGAATAGAGGGGGAGGATCCCCTCCCTCGAACTACTGGTCACGCTTCTCATGCTGCAGCCCAGGATGCCGTTGGCTTTCTGGGCCACAAG
>VZRI01006115.1:84757-98115 GCA_013397515.1 Upupa epops
GGTATTCTATACAGCTCTATACAGCCTGGACTCTTAGTTCTCTACAGCAAGATTCACCTTGCTAGCTCATTAAGAGCTTGGAAGCTGGATCAGAACAGAACACTGATCCCTACAAGTAGGGATTTACAGCAATTCTTGCAGTTTTGCTGTGAATAGCCCAGTATTTTTGGGGTTTTTTATATTGTGAGGCTGTGTGATTGTTTTCAGAGCCTCATCTATTCTTTTTAAATAAACTCCCTATATTCAGAGTTGCAGAGAAAGCTGTAGAAATACTAACATATAATCCAACATGTAAATACTACGTTATATATAGTATATATATATAATATACAGTATAGTGTTATATATATATAAATATGGTATACGCATCTACTCTGTAGTCCATTAAGATATGATATATATTAATATTTATCTAATATTAATATAATCTAATATATATTAATATTTATATAATATTAATCTAATCTAATATATATTAATTTTATCTAATATTAATCTAATATATATAGTAAACATAACCTAATTATCTATAAGCCCTGATAGCTTCAGAGGAGAATCTCAGACAGCTTTTAAACTCAGAAATACATGACTGTTTTTTCCTGTATAAGGCCCAAATGCACTCCAGAATCATTGTTTTAAGCCGATGTCACCATCTTTTCAACCTTCAGCATTATTTTTAGCACTGTAAAAAATAGGTTCCTCTGTTTAGAAGCAGTGAAACCACTCCCTGTGTTGGGTGAACATTTTCATGCTCATTCTTTGTGGCCTCTTTACTTGCTGGAGCAGGTGATGTCTTACTCCCAGCAGCTTTCAAGGGTGTGTGAGCAAGCAGGGCAGCACAGCAGGGCTGGATCTCTACAGGAAGACAATTACAGGAACTCAACCACATGCTGTATACATTTTGAAGGTCTTCTCTTCAGGCTAGTTCAGTCCTGCGGTCTGAGTAACCATTAGTGTCTGAAGCCCAGTAGATACCCCGCTAACGCGCATCTTTTGGTTTCATTAGCTATACAGGAAACCAGCTTGTGCACTCTGCTCTGCCCTGTGAGCGACAGCACGGTCAGCTGGGGGGTTCTGATGGTTCTCTTTGAAATGTTCTCAATAGCAAACAGCACTTCTGTTCAGATACACCCCCTGTTCCTCCAGCAATGACAGGAAAGCAGTGCAGACCATTCCTGCAGCTCACTTGCCCACTGAGTGAAGCCAGTTTGAAAAGGGTCATTAGAAGGCAGCAACCAACTTGTGTCTGGGAGAAATGGGAGGCTTAGGGAGAACACTGGTCAACCCACCCTGTCTGTTGTCATCTGTTACCCAATAGCTACCAGGAATATTTTACAGTTTACACTGTGAAATGAAAATCTGTCCTGGCCATGGGCAATTTGGGTCACATCATGTTCCCTGGCAAAGCACAGCCAGGCCAGATTGCTGTGTCACAGCAGAGACCACTCCTCACACACCACACGGTTTTTAACACATGAGAGCACAGAGATGAAGTGTACGTGGTACTCGTTATTAACAGATGATGAAAGCAAGTCTGTTGATTTCTTTTTTGCCATCCTGAATTCAGTCCTCGTAGAATAAAGACTTCTGACACTCCACGTCCCATTAACCAACTAGTTCTTGAAGGTCCCCACACTAGGAAATAGAAACTGGCCCCTTGCCCATGGTCAAAATGTGCAACCCACAACACAGCTCAACTGATGAATTTCACTGCCAGTGTTCCCTCTGGGCTGCTAGAGATTTTAGCTGGTGAGAACAATACTTTACATCATAAAAGCCACGTCATTGCATGGACACCTACAGGGAAACCCTGCTGGCCAGTAATTTGGGGATCTAATTCATTTTAGTAGGATGCTACAGTCTTTCTTGTCAAATGAAATGGTGTTTTGTGCTGGTAACTGACAATTTGAAGAGGGCTATGTGATGTGAACTGGTAAAGGGATGAACCAGCACTGCACCAACAGATGGAACTGGGAGAAGTAGAATTCAGGATGAGTCATGAACGATAAGAATTCTATCTATCTTTTGGGTTTTGGCACTTGTCTGTGATCTATGAGTCAGGAATTCATTCCAAGGAATGCTGGCCACCTAGTTTATACTAAAGCAGTAGTCATTATTGTTTTCAGTGAATGGAGACATGAGCACCAGCAGAGAGGGACCGGTCCCACTCCAAGCGAGACGTTTAAGATAAATGAGTTAGACTGAAATGAAATCTTTCTCCACTGTTATAAAACCTAAGGCTGTGGCTATGGCTAAACCTAAGACAAAGCCTAAGACAGCTAATGGAGATACCAGGGAAGGAGGAACTGAAAGCACAAGGCCTTGCAATGAACAGAGTGTACCCAACCCCTTAAGTCACGAGACACCTCATTTTGGTGGTTCACATAGGTGGGGGGGCTTCATTGCTGTCTCTCTGAGCTCAAAACACTGCCCAGCAGAGCACTTGCTGTGAGTCCATCCTGCAGCCTTATGCATAGTGGTTCTGTCCCAGTTCTCCCAATAAAAATAAGGTCGTTCTAAGTTGTGCTAACAGCTCACACCCTGCAGTGTTCACCTGCTGGGCAAGTGGCATGGCATCTCCACTCACCTGGGGGCATTCCTGGGTGGCTAATTACTTAAAATTGTACTCTCCATATACTGTAGGGCAGTATAATAGAGATGAATATAGAGCTTGAGTGAGGTGCCCTGCTCCTGGATGCTCTTATATTCCTGTATCTAGGCCACAGAGTATGCAAGTACTATGAAAAGGAAAGAGGATACAGAAAACAAGGAAAAGAAGTAGTGTGTGACTACATTTCTTCCCTCAAGAGTGACTCCAGCATTTCCTACCAGAAAAGGAGAAAGAACAGACTTGGACAGACCTGATCTGCTGCAGTGGCAACCCACAGGTTTAACAATTCAGTCTGGGTATGAATTAAGGAGGGGTCTGGGGTGACTAAAGCTCCCTGGGTTTTGGCAGAAGCATCAGCAATTTTATTATTTCCAACAGGAGATCTTTTAGCAGGCAGCTTTAAAGCTGGTTTGAGGTGGAGTCACTCATAAAAGCAGAGAAATCAGGCAGCTGTAACATCAGCTCTTCAAAACACACACGAAAAGCAAGTGGCTGCGCAGTGCTCAGGAGCCCCAAACCCACGTTGGGTGCACAGCTGCAGTGCTAGGCTTGCTCCCAGGACACTGCTGGTGGCTGAAGCACCAGTGAAGGACTTCCAAAAGAAGTGGTACTGACTTCCTCAGTGCCTTTGGGGTGGACTGAGTTACAGCTTGGAAGCTGCAAGGCCTGCAGGCAGCCTGCAGATACCAGTCACTGCAACAGCAGCAGGCTTACAGCTTCTTGCTGATCCAGGCACTGGGTTGGGAGGATGATTTCAAGTCCTGGTGTTGAGCACTCTAGTTTCTCCTGGAGCAGCCAGCACAGAGGGACTAAGCCATCACATATGGCTGCTGTCTCACACTGTATTCTTAAGGTCAATGTGTTCCAGTTCTGCAGGAGCACATGGAGGTCCAGCTGAGATCTGCACTGCCTTCTGCACAAACAGGTCAGATGCAAATACCCTGTGCCAGAGAGCTGCTGGTGTGAGAGAGAACTGGTTAATATTAAAGCACCTCTTCCTCCAAGCTCAAGACTCGTGCATCTCTAAGAGTAACAAGTCAAGCAAAGGAGGAAGGAGACCTGGATGGATAAGCAAGGAGCTACTGGGCAAGCTCTAATGCAGTTTTCTTCTGAGCTTTGAATGGAATTTTAATTCTGTGGGGTATTTTAAAATAAGGATGTCTCACTAGTTTAAATTGGTCTGCTCCCTCTATACAACTGCAAGTGGCATGTAGAAAGATTTATCCCTCTACAACAACCTGAAGGCAGGCTGTAGTCAGCTGTGATTCAGGCTCTTCTCCCAGGAAACTAGTGACAGGATGAGAGGGCAGGGCCTGAAGCTGCAGCAGAGGAGGGTTAGGTTGGATGTTAGGAAGCCCTTCCTCATGGAGAGGGTGATCAGACACTGGAATGGACTGCCCAGGGCAGTGGTGGAGTCCCCATCCCTGGAGGTGTTTAAGGACAGCCTGGCTGTGGCCCTTAGTGCCCTGGTCTGGCTGATGGGGTGGTGTCAGGTCCTGGGCTGGGCTGACTGAGCTCAGAGGGCTTTTTCAGCCTCAATAATTCTATAATTCTGTGATTACTTAAAAATGAAGGGTTCCTATCCTTGCAAGAGTACTGACAACAGCCTGCCTACATATCAGAACTGTGCTAACGACAGCATTTTAAATCTGACTGCCAGAACAAAACAACGACTTTACATTTCTGTACAAAACTTTTTGATATCAGGTTTTAATGGTCAATATAATTCATACTGGTGGAGGACTTTGCTTTAAACCCAAGAAGGTTTCCCAATGGAAACTGTCACAGACGCTCTGATACTCTGGTCTATGCTCTGGTGCCTCATGTTGTCTGACATTTGTTTGGTAACACAGATTGTAGAAGTTTAAATGGTTTTTTACACAGTGAAGGACTGCGAGAGCAAGAGGCTGTACTTAATTACGAGCTAATCCAAAGGACTGAATTTCTGGGTTTAGAGAAATATAGCCCCTCATTTCAGAAAGCCTCCCTGTGCGGGAAGGCTGTCAAGGCTGTGTTTATCCTTGAAGAAGTCATTCGGGTCAAAAATAATGCTGTTAGGTTTTGAAGGACTTTTAAGGCCCTGCTCAACGTCAGGAAAAATGACAGCAGCTGCCTGTGTGGCTGAGGAACAGTGCTTACAGTATCTGATCAAGGAATCACACCCAAACTCTTCCAGACACTAACTGTGCCTAGGTTGTTGCAGGACCACCCGTTCTGGAGTTGGCTGTAGAAACAGACAAAAATTGTCTACAATAGCTTGTAGACAAAATTCTACAAGCAGAACAGACTGGACAACATCTAGATAACCTAACAATCACACTGGGGTTCTCAGTTGTATGTTGTGGGCTTACTAGCAACTTAAGTCCCCAGCTCCCTTTCTCCTGATTATTCAAGTGATTAAGTGCTTGCTATCTCAAATCCATCTCATCTCATCTCATCTCATCTCAGTGGACCTCTGCACTCCTGCTGTCACTTAGGATTTCTGCAGTCTCTGTAGACTCTTGGTGAGCTCATACCCAGCACATTACAGAACCAAAGCCCTCAGGCTCCTTTCCCTCCCAAGCACTCAAGCCCTCATGGCTCTCCATCCAGTCTCTTCTGCTGCCAAAGAACCTCACAGTGTTTTTTCACTACTTTCCAAGAGCCCCCTGTTGGGGTAGAACCAGAAAGAGATCCCAGATGTTCAGCTGCTGGACTTCAGACGTGGCCATTACCCAACCATCTCACCTCTCCTCTGAAATCCAATCTTCCAAGTACTGTTTCATATTCAGGAAAAACCTCTCTCAGCATTGCAGCTCATTTGCAAAGCCAACAATAGCCCTACAGAAGGGACACAGGCAGTAAAACAATTCACATGAAGAGAATTATTCCTTAAGGCTTCGCCTCAGTGGAAAGGCTTTGTAGAGCTTGTGGAGTCTGGGGGATTATTTCATTCTTGGAACCACTGCAAATAGAACTTATGTAGCACAACAAATCCCACACCTGTAAGTTCTGTTATTGAGCTGAACCCTAATATTTGTTGGAAATAGAGCAAGTGGCTACAAGACCCCAATTTTAACTAGGAATTGCCACAACTGAAAACATTTATAGAGGTCAAATTTAAGACCTAATCCAGACTGTGAAAGAAGTCTAAGAGATGTATTCGATTTGACATTCTCTGTGGGTTTTATTAGTAAAACCAATTTGGGAAGCAACGACAATCAGTTAGGCGAGTTGTGTGAAGAGCCAGGTGAGCTCCTCAATACCCTCCACTCCTGCTGTGTGACAAGTGTCTTGCAGTTTGTCATTCCCTACCTTAGCATGAGCAAAAATACACGCAAAGCCTGTAAGCTAAAATCAAGCTTCCTCTTGAGCACCCACTGAGTGCTCATCTAGAAGACCATCTAGTAGATATGGCTCATGTCCTGCATCGTTCTACTGTCAAGAACCTCTCACAAGTCTCCATGAAATGAACTACAAAAGTTCCCAGCCTTGTTTTAAATGACCTGAAAAGCTCTCTCTGACTGGGTGCACTGAAGTTCTAAACAACAGATGTTGTTGGAGGGTTGCTAAGAGGATATTTTTGAGCTATTCCCCACTTATCTGTTATTCTGTGGCCTTCAGATTTTTCTGGATGATCTTTAACTAAACTATCTATCCAGCCACTACTGCTAATTGCTTGATTTATACTTCTAGCATTGGATCCTGCACATCTTCAAACGTTTGAGTGTCTCCATGAAGAAACCGACACCACTCAACAACACACTGCTGAATTTTACCTGGTTTAGGATTAGGCTACAAATATTCTTGAGTGCCTCTTGAGAAGACGTGTGAAATTAATGGCAAACCCAGAAAAATAAAGAATGACAGCTGATGGTGTAAAGAAATGAGTGTATCATTCAGAACTGATTCCACTGGCTGGGAGAGAACATCTGCTGCTGGGTATTTGTGTCACAACTGACGCGGCAATAAAACTAGAACAAGAAGCACTGGTCAGAGGAGGTGACCTGTGGTTTAAGTAGCTTTGTGAATGTTTTCGTAATAGAAAGGCACTTTTTGAAGGTCTCAGATCAATGCACTACTGCCTATGCTGTACAAATTTCTATGTGGCTACTCCCAGCAAAGTCTTTGAGGATCCACCTCTGCGTTTCATCCTTCTCTTTTCCTTGTGACTTTCATGATGTTACAGCTCAGTGATTTTTTTTTCCTGTTCTGAAACGTTACTGCAGGCTTCTAGAAACCGTTTGCTCTGCCAGCGTGTTTCTCTCTTGTACCTAGCTATCTGCCTGTCTATCCCTCTCTGGCTATTTTTCTGAAGTAGTGGCCTCCACGTAACAGGATCTTGATTAATTGAGATACTGCTCTGCTACTAAATTAACCACACGAGGCACGGATCCCTGCAGGGATGCTCCACTGATTGGGGCAGGGTTCTGGTGTGAGGGTGTTTTGCTCATTTAAAACAAAAAGGGATCTTTAGTTGCTGTAGTTGTATTTTCAGGTCACTGTGTGCCAGCTCTACCCAGCATGAACAGGCTGCCATTAAAGGCTAATCACAACTTCAGTCTTGTTCAGCCCATCCTTTCTAATGGAAAAGAACCACCTGAGACCTTATGGGTAAGAATTAGGGACAGCCTAACATGGGTGACACTGCTGTGGGCGGTTACTACAGGCCATCTGAACCCAGCAAGGCACTTGGTGAGAGAATTTCCTATGCTTCCAGTTCTTTGGAGTGACACCCCTTGAGGATGCCTGCATTACCACACCCAGGCCCTGATGACTGTTAGCAGTGCTGAGCTCCTCTTGTTGCTTTTAACCATTGTTTCAGACTCTATAATCATGTCCACTTCTCTTAAGAAAATTAATTAGCTAATTTTTTATAGCCTTTGAAGGCTAAACTTGTGTTTCATATTTATTTATTACTGGATAAGATTGTGCAATTTCTCTTCTCAAATGATTTTTTTTGAAATTTAATGCTATTCATTTGAAAATCAAGAATTCTTTTCTAAAGAAATGAACTTAAATGTCACCTCAGAAAAATCTTATAGTGTGAGGACAAAACCAGGGTGTGCAAAATGCTTCTAGAGAAATGAACTGTTGTAGGACAAATACCAAAGAACCTTTAAAAAAATCTCTAGATGTAATGAATTAATTCAATGAAATGCAAATTGACCAAATCCATGTGAATAGAATTTATTAAAGAGGAAGTATTTAGTTAAAATCAATCTTGCGTTGGAAAAAAGATGTGATGGGGCCTCTTCCATCAGGTGATGGAAATGATGCTGTATCCACCTGCCCTCACATGATAACTGTTAGGAGACAGAAGAGAGGATATGGCTAAGAATTTATATTAAGTTATTACTCCATCTCAGGAAAAGCAATCTACCCTTTAAAAACAGGAAAGGACTATGACTACTGCTAGCCTTCAGTTCTCTAGCAATGGCAACAACTTTATATTCGCTTAATACTGAAAAATCTCTGAAAAAGAAATACACTGAAATGTTTCTTCTGATGGCTCCTGTCACAATTTGGGATCATGCTGTCTCAACCAAATCACATTGCTCTTGCAGTGATGAGACAGTAACCTTTTTTTAGTCTTGTCTACACTTACCCTCATCTTCATTTCCTATTTGTCTCTTCAGATGTCATTTTCTGACAGCTCAACCTCATTCAGTGATGCTTTGTGTTAATTTATTCATAAAAAAGGAAAGATGCTCTAGCTGCAGGACATGGAAAGGAGCACGTTAGGCCGGTGCTTAGCCCAGTGTTGTGTAACATGAAGTGGCCATTGATGTCCAGGTGACTACTCATGCGGTTGCTGAAGCTCCAACCCTTATCTAAGTGTGCCATATGCTTCTTTCTGATGCTCTGTGTGTGTTTACATACCAGGTAAAACAATAATAGAGAGCTAAGAAGCAAACTTAGCTACTCCATTGTAGCCATCGAGCTAAGGATTGACTCCGAAGCTGGTAAGTAAAATGCAAATGATGAAGTAGAACAATTACAACAGTTCAGTCAGTCTTACTGGGATACACAATGCAGGCAGCAATGGGGCAGCCTGAATTCCCTCCCACATTCTCATAATCCCACCCATTTATCTCCTCAGAGTTCCTGCCTCGAAAGCAGCCTGAATGAAAACGCATCTGAACACCTTGTTAATAAATATCCCATCTATTTCCAGTATTCAGCTTCTTATAAAAGAACCTTAACTGGGACTGAGTTTTCCTGGATGTTCTGTCTAAAAATGTTTTCATAATAAGCATTCTTTAAATCAAACGCTGCAAGAAACCAGTGACAATGGTTTCAGACACCTTTTTTAGGTCAAAAGAGTCTCCTTGTGAATCTTCTCCTTTAACAGAGCATTAGAGAAAATGAGGCTCAATTTTGCTTTGTGTGGCAGAATACAAACACAGGCGTATGCAGGTATTCAGTGTCTGCATACCCTGAGCTACATGAAGAGCTCAGTCCTAAGCTAGCAAGACTATTCACATACTCAACCCCAGACACCTGCTTAAGTGCCTTGCTGGATCAAGGCCAGAAACATAATAGTGGACCAACTTAGGATGATTGGAAATGTTCTGCTGGCTCCAGTGGCAGCAGGATTCAGCTTTTATTGCCACTTTGCAAAACATGGTGCTCAACAGGGGGGGTGGTGGAAATCAGGGCCTCTGTAGCTCTCTCAGTGGTCTGCTGGGTAAAGCTTGAGTACAACACAAATGGAGCTTACTTCACACTAGCTGGAAATGTGTACGACTGAGGATGCAGCGCTTTCTCCACATGAAAATGAAATGTGTTGCCTTGAAACTCTCAAAATTAAGGCTCTCTAGATCCAGCTTTTCCCTACAAGTAACTGTAACGAGAAGGTTTAAAGAAATGGTGAAAAAATTCCTTAACCTTTGTAAGTTTAAAGGGGGAAGCTGCTCTGAATATATTTAACTGTAGGCTTTGACAGAACGATGTTGCAGTTTCGTATTTTTAGAAACCTGAACTAGGTAGTTACTCTGCTTTTTACTGCTTGTGCTGTAGCTTGTTAACCAGCTATTCATAGGCAAACTGGCATGACACAGTCAATTCATCTCTGGGCAAACCTCATGATTCCAGACACCTCTCTTGCTGCAGAAACCTTTATACCGGTGTGCTGCGAGATCATTAGCAAAAGACTGAAGAATTATGTCTTCCCCAGTGACAGAATTCTTAACCAGGGCCTTCTGCAGTGATAAGTCTCCAACTGACTACAAATTATCAATACTGATTACCAGACTGCTGCAATGGGGAGGGGACGGCGAGCTCGGCACTGCAGGGCTGGCCAGACTCCCACAGCCCTTGTCTCGTTCCTCTATTTGCATCTACAGCTGTCTCCTGCCTTGTTCCCAAAGGTGCCACGGTCAGTTTAAAATCCACACCGATTATTCCTCCTCGGGAGCCGGGCATCAGCATTCAAGTCAATTAATGCTATGCATCGGCTGCTGCTAGCGCCGGCAGTATTCGTTCTAACTTTGCACAACGTGATTTTGAGCCATAACGGAGTCTGCACTGGGTGGGACTTCGCATGGAGTCTGCTGCCGAGGGGAGGATGTAATTGTGTTAGGACTCTCCATCCTTATTTCGTTGGATTCGCGTGTGCGTGACTTTCATAGTGAGCAATTGTCAAACTTGCATTTGAATGCGTCAAACGAAGGACGCGCCCTATTACCCCCACCTCTAAAAAAGAGAAGAAATCACAGTGCAATAGGTTGTGGATGCTTCCAGCACCCTGACCCCACGATTGTTCTCCTCTCACTCCCACCCCCTCCCCTGCCGCTCCCACACCCACCCCAGCAGTCGAACAAAGGGACCGAGTCGGGCTCCTGCCCACCGCTGGCGCTGGGACAAGAGCCCCAGGGGGAGATGGGACCCGAGGGCAGATGGGACCCGAGGGCAACCTGCTCCTCAAGGGCTCCCCAGGGCCGGGACCCGGTGGCCGCGCCCCTCCGAGCCGCTCGCCTAGCCTGGGCGAGGAGCGAGAGGCTGCGGGGGGCGGCGGCAGGGCGCGGTTCGTGCGGGTAGGGGGGATCGGAGGAGGATGCTCTGCGGACTGTCGGAAAACGCCAAGAGACAGACACCCCCGGAAGCAGAGCCTGGGAGGGAAGAGCAGGGTGGGAACTGCTGGAGACCGCTGCTCTCTGTGGTGCAGTGACCTATCTCAGCCCCCTCCCAATCCCCCCTTCCCCCTCAACCGCAGACNGGGCGGTGGAAGACGGTTTTATAGCGGGCAGAACTTTGCCGTTCGGCTTTCTTCTCTTTCTTTTTTTGTGTTAAAATGCAGAAATATCTATAGCCACCTCTCAAATAAAGAGAGCCGGTTCAAAATCAGACCTCACCCGTAAGTAAATAATTAATCCATCTCAGGTTAGGCTGTTAAAAAAGCTCCAGGACCCCACAACCCCTCCCTTTTTTCTTTCCTGTTTTTTTCTTTTTCAGATATTTAAAGATCTTAAAAATCTGTTTAGCTCCGTTTTGGTTTTTTTCTAAACTCGAGCGACTCGGAGAAGAGCCCCCAGTGTAGGTAGCAGTCCCAGGAATTAGTGGCCGTTGTAGTGGCTGAAGAAAAAGAGATTCGGTTTCTTACCCATTGCTGTTTTAGCCATGGTGCAGCCTCTCAGAGCTGGTGAAGGCAAAGGGGTCCAACTACAGCAGTGAGAGAGGGAGAGAAGACTGAATAAGGCACTGAGTCAGCAGAGTGGGGCTGTGCAAGAGAAGGAGTAAGAGGCAGGAGCCCATGAATAATTATCACTCCTCCACCTAAGCAGATTGGCTCTGGAGGTCCCCTGGCATGACTTCTGCAGAGCCAGAATCTCCAGGCATTAAATATTGATCCACCAATGGTGCTGGAGTACAAAGTGCCAGAATGCAGTTTGAAATGGAAATCAGTCCTTGAATGCCTCTCCCCCCTCGGTCTGGCTTTAATAGTACGTTCCATGTCAAATGTTTTATGTCTTACAGGATAAAAGCCTATTGGTGTTGAAGGCTCTGCTGTTGCTACCTGTAAAACAAGCACCAATTTATTGTAACACACTTCATTCCAAAAAGGTGACCAAAAAAGGGACCAATGCAAGGGATTTTCTAAACCATTTCAGCAACACAGCCTCTCAGATTATTTTTTACCTCTGCATCCCATTCCCTACAAGAGATCCAGATACCACACACAGTTGTTTTACACTGTTTCTGCAATTAAGTACTTATTTTAGTATCCCCAGACTCAACTCTGGACTATTTGAATGCTGCTAAGACTTAAGGGGTGGTTTCTGGACCTGCTCACACCCTTGAAAGGGTCAGAGAAACCCAAAGTAGGATAAATGTGGTAAGAAGTCACAAACCACCTCCCTGCTGGACGAGAGCCACAGGGAACCTGTGAACTTGAACCACTGGATTAAGCATGCAGAATGGGCTCATTACACAAATGGACTCATTCTAAGCGTTCTTTACATCCAAGATTCTCTATCCCCAGTAAGAGGAAGGCCAGTGACACGACTGACAGCCTCCAAACAAATGTGGATGGTTAACTGAAATTCTTGCTAGATGCATGGCAGTGAGGGGACCTATTCGCCTTGGGAAAGAGTATCCAAGAGAGTAGTGCACTGCATCTTTACCTGTTTCTCATCCATACACTATTTGACTGGAGCTCATTTGCTTCTCTCACAGGAAAACCAGCCTTATTGTCAGAAGCTTGCTGTGCTAAGTGACTCTCACACTGCTTGCAAACAAGGCAGGGCACAGGGAAAATGTTCAGGTTGGGATTTGGAGGAAGCTAGTTGTTTCGTGGTGTGTCTGGGAGGGAGAGAAAAGTACAAGAGCAGAGGTCTCCAGGGTGGAGCTGTATTCTTCCAGAGTAGGCAGGGCATGGGCACTGTTCTTCCTTCAGCAGTGTGTGCAGTCTGTGAAGCGTGCTGTCTCCTGTCATGATGCTCTTCCTCTGTGTCTGGCTTCCCTATGACAGGTAACACAGGATAATGATATTCAAGCTTGCTTGAAATTAGCAAAAGGCGTCTTTTGGGGAGGCTGAGCTCAGAGAAGAGGTGGTCTTGGGGAGAACTTTTCAGTACTTAAGGGAGGATCTATAAGAAAGCTGGAGAGGTATGTACAAAGGAATGCATTGCTAGGACAAGAGGTAACAGCTTCAAACTGAAATAGGGTAGGTTTAGATCACCTGTATGGAAGAAATCCCTTTGTTGTGACAGACACTGGAACAGGTTGCCCGGGAAGGTTGTGGATGCTCAGTCTCTGGGAGCATTTAAGTTCAGCTTGGATAGAGTCTTGGACAACCAGGTCTGGTGGAAGGTGTCCTTGGTGAGAGTAACATCCTCACTCAGACTATACAGCATGCATGGTTTGCTGTGTGTGATTGACCAGTGTGTGAGCTCAGTATAGCAGATACTGCCAGGACTCCCCGCTGGGGCAGCTTTGACTGCTCAGTAGAAGGAGTTTTGGGGCTGTGCTGGGAGGCAAGGATCGAGCTGATTTCCTGGCAGTCTGACCTTACCGAGAGCTGGTTTTTGGAGTGAGATGGTTCTGGGCCTTCAGCTGCCTGTGGGGATGGCTGAGCAGGAGCCAGAGATCAGGGAGGTGCTTATGTCTGTCGGGAAATGGTAACACACGACCCAATGCTCTGCATACAAGGGCGGAGGGAGAGGCCACCTCACCGGGCTGGCGACCGTGGTCCTAACCATGAAACACCCTGGCCCAGCCCAGCCCAACCCGGTCTAGCTGAGCCCAGCCCAGCCCAGCCCAGCTC
>VZRI01006116.1:0-13185 GCA_013397515.1 Upupa epops
ACTGAGGACTGTGTTTTGGTCAGCGAACCTACTAGGAGTGAGGTATTTCTTGATTTGCTGTTTCCAAATAGAGTACACCTGGTGGGTGATGTGGTAGTTGGAGGCTGTCTGAGAGGCAGCGATCATGAAATGATTAAGTTTTCAATTAATATTGGATCAAAAAGAGGGCTCAACAAAACATCTAAACTGGATCTTTTCATGGCAGACTTCAGTTTATTTAAGGAATTGATTAGGAAAGTTCCTTGGGATGCAGCCCTTTATAAGAAAAGGGTTCAGGAGAGCTGGGTATACTTCAGAAATGAATTACTGAAGGCACAAAACCAGGCCGTCCCTGTGTGTCACAATATGAGCCGAAGACGAAAAAGACCAGCCTGGTTGAATAAGGAAATTTTGAAAGAACTAAGAGTCCAGAGAATAGCAACTAGAATGGTAAAGGGGCTGGAAGGTAAGCCCTACGAGGAGAGGCTGATGGAGCTGGGTCTGTTTAGCCTGGAAAAGAGGAGGCTCAGGGGTGACCTTATCGCTGTCTATAACTACCTAAAAGGTGGTTATGGTCAGGCAGGGGTTGGTCTTTTCTCCCTGGACACTGGAAACAGGACAAGGGGTCACAGTCTTAAGCTCCATCGGGGGAGGTTTAGACTTGACATTAGGAAAAGGTTTTTTACTGAAAGAGTGATCAGATTTTGGAAGGGGCTGCCCATGGAGTAACCGTCTCTGGAGGTGTATAAGGTTAGGCTGGATGAAGTGGTGAGTGGCATGATCTAGATGTCAGATGTTTAGGTTTACTTGGTTTTAGGTTGGACTGGATGATCTTTAAGGACTTTTCCAGCCTCATCATTACTGTGACACTGTGATAAGACTATCAATGAAACCAATGGAATTTTGATACCAAATAGAAAAGCATCTCCTCAGTGAATGGGCACGTGACATTCTAGGCAGCACTGAACACTAGGCAGTTTACCTCTGCTAAACACAGCTCACACAGTACTTTGCTGTACATACCCGAGTGTCCAGTGAAATGTTTGCAGTCTTTCCATCAACAGTGACACACAGGACAGAGTCATCCTTCGAGCTCACAGAATCTTCTCCAAACATATCCCTAAAACAAAGACATATGCATCTCACACATGGCCAAACTGCAGTTTTTGTCTACTATCCTTAGGGTGGCAAAGGCATGTTGTCAGCCTAGAATCTCCTTCAAGTAAATGTTACTGAACTCCCTCAGATATAACCAACAAATACCAGTTTAAATTAATATGTGAATGTGTCACATAACAATTTTACAGATTTTATGAAAAATGAAAGGAAGGATTCCTTTGATTTCAAAAGAGTCAAGATTAAATATGAGATTATACACCAGAGTAAATTTTAAAAGAGATGTCATCCAAAAAGATATTTTCATAACCAACTGTAGCATAATTTTGGGAGATACTTAAAATCTGCTTCCAGAAGAAATAACCAGGCCCTGCATTCAAAATTTTAATGATGCTGAGAACTTTTTACTGAACCTCTAATTCCTGGCCTATACAGGTATTCAATCAAAGCCAATTTGCATAAAGTATTTTTAAATAGCTATCTTTAAACTGTACTATACTAAAAACACTGGATTTACATGATTAACAGTAATTATTTCCCTTTAGAATAATATATGCCAACTTACTGAAGCATGATCTCCATTCTCTTCCTATACACTTCCATATCTACTTTTCTGGAAATTTTCTGTCCTGCAGCTGAACATAAAAAGTCTTGTTACTTCCACTGACACTTACTGGGAGGTATTATAAGTGATACATTCTGGTTCCTAATTGACTTTTGTGAAAAGTAATCCGGTAGCTATGAAAGATATGTATTTTTATGCAGTTTATACAGAAAACATACTAAACTAAGATGGAATAGTCAAGAGAGTGCATTTTTAAATATGTTCCCTGTACTTACCACTTTTTAAAACAGAAAACTATGCCAGTCTGACACTCATGTTTTAATTCTCCTTTTTATTATTAACACTCATCACTTCCCACATTTCTTTTACTTACAAGTGAAAGTAATCTATCAATATTTAATATTGTCCAATCCAGTATTCAACACTTGCTTCAGACTCTTAGCACAGTAACACAGAAGAGTGTATTAAAAAACATAAACTATCGCCACTAATAACCCAAGCAAAACTGCTGTGATTCTTGACCGATACCTGATGATGCTATCACTGCCCAATAATACTACTTGATTGCAGGGTCTATGTAAGTGTTACTGTTAAATTAGTCTGACTGTACATCAGGGACAGGCAGACAATGCTGAAAAAATGTCAAAGGAATACAACTTATGAGTGATAATCACAATTTGCAAGTGAGAAATGGAAATACTTATAAATTGGTTATATACAAAAATCTGATATTTAAAGTAAGCTTTAGCTAATTTTAAATAAGGTCCTAATTTCCACCACCAGTTACCAGTTACCAGTTGCTATGTTAGAGAAAGTTTCAACAAATGAACATTTTAAACAACGTTCAGGGCAAGCTGTAATTCTGTCTTGAAGTCGCAAGTGTTACTCCCTGCAAAGTTTCATCAGGAGAGAAAGTACAATGGGGGGATTGCAATCTATTGAAAGGCATAATATTACTTATTAAAAACTATTAAAAACAAATGAAGAAGAAATGCCTCGGTTAAATATGCATGTGCTAAACTTACTACCTTTCTGTATTTTGGGATTTGACTGAACTTCCAGTATCACTGTTGTCACAGTGTCCGCATACATATCATTAGCAGGATTTGCCACCCACTGGCAGAGAAAACAAAAGAAATAAATTCAGTACTGGAGCCCATTACTTCAGTTGAGTAAATAAGACAAAACCAATGCAATGCTCACCATATTCTCCTAGTCACTTTGCTTTGAATTGTAGCTTTATGTGACCATCATACATTTTACACAAAACCATTTAGTTGTAACTTGGTATATTTGAGTAACACGCCAAGAAAGAATCAAGCTGTTGAATGTTTCTGTGCACATGTATGAAACAGTTGCTAATTACCACAACTAGCTTTTGCGGGCAGGGAGGAAGAAAAGAACACAATTTGATGTTATTTCCAATTACATTTAGCCAAATAACAAAAGGACACAGAATCTGCCATACGGAAGCAGTGGCTAATGAAACAAAATGCATCAACATAGGACCACAGCTCAAGGGAACTTTATTCTAGCTTCCACTTACTTCGTCATGGAACAAAAAGCTACTTCAGTAATTTAATTCTGCATGACATTGACATGAGACCATTTTACCAAAACTGGAGAACAAGTACTCTTCTTTGTCCCTCAGCAATGCCCACCTCAAGGACTACCATGCCTGGTTCCTGGATCACAGTAACATTTTTGAAAACCTTCAGGGCTGGCTTTTGTTGAATTTCTACTTCTTCTACATCACCTAAGAAGTGACAACAAACTGTTAGCAAAAATAAAATTACACTGAAAGCCAGACTAGCTTCATCTGCATGGGAAAACGGGTCATTTTCAGAGTAAGAGGGGTTGTCTGTTACTGCTCAGAGCAATGCACAAAATGCAACTGATACCCTCTTCCTTTACCTGACAATGAGATTTAATTTGTTTTGGATTGTTTTGGAGTTTTTGCAGGAAGTGACATTGACCTTTTAACTTGCACTGAATTCTCTTATTTAAGGGGCTCACTACACTTATGTGAGTACACCAGTGAAAGCAACAAAAAACAAGACACCTTTCATCAACAATATGGTTTCATCTTCAGCAGTGATAGGAATTAGATTCTGACACTTCTAGAAGAAAAAAAATTAATCCTGATTTCTAAATGTGGGGCAGGATCTTGTCAAACCTGAGCGCCTTGGACGAACTAGCACAGGAATCCCTCCTAACCTCTAAGAAAGCTAGACAGAGGTACTGGGAGATTACATCAGTGGCAGCTTTAAACAGCTTCTATGGAAATAACCTCACAACCCTCTTGGCAAGGGACACATGAGGCTGGCTGTCACAGAGGATTCCAGAGCTTTTGTTTTTATTAATTATATGGCATTACCCATTCTATTTTTGGTTGGAGATTAAAGATCAATGTATTCATTTTATATCAGTGGCTATAGCGCTCATTTTGGGGGCTGCCAGGAGACAAAAGATTTGCCTTGGCTCTACATTCTCCTTAAATCTCTCCAAAAGGATGTGTCATACACATGAACCGGATCTGGCAGAAGCAGCATGATCTAATGAAAGTTGTAAAATACAAAACAAACTGTGACATTTCAGTTCCAGGCAGGTATTTCCACTCAGAAGATCTCTGAAGACTGGAAGTTGTTTTAAAAGTTGGCCACTATAAATTATGACCGTGTCTCTCCACACACGCACCGGTAAGTTTTTGTAGGTGATAATAAAGCAGATTAAAAGGGCCTGTATATGGAATGGCCTGTGTCTGTGTCACAGTGCTCATCGCCAGGTCTGTATAATCTGCAAGACATTTTAAAAGTTTGAATTAAAAAACATCCCCTTGAATTCACTTTGTAAAAAATAAAATTGCCAATACAGATCCATGATAGCATCAATAAATTAAGACAATGGGTTAAAGAAGCCAATCTATGAAGAGTATCTATTACAAGATAAATAATGTATTTCTGGTTAAGAAACCAGCAAAAGCTTGCTATCTTATCAAACCCATTACAGGTAAACAACGAACTAGGAGAAGAGAATTGTTTCCTTCAGGCTCTTCTGACTTTACATTTGATTAATCTTGCATTTTGATAACAGACTCATTTATTTAGTAATAAATAGCACAGAAGCAATACACAAATATTTTCACTTCATACTAAAAAATAGTAACTTAGGAACTGGCAGGACAGCTGGTTAAGGGGCTTTTCTGTTCTCACAGGTGCAGAGGAAAAATTTTTAAGTAACCAGAAGGGAAATGGAATTCTGTCTCTTTTACAGAAAGAACAGAAAAGCTTTTAAACTTCAGTGGATAATGAACTGAATGCCTTTTTTCTCACTATAACAGTTCCGAACTTTAGGATGAACTAAAAAACAAACCCAAGATGTTTATGAAATGCTTATCAAAGACAAAACTAAAAAGAACACAGGATTGTATGTATTTTAATGACAAAAGAAGGACAGTAAGTTTCAATGACCTGCTGAGAACACCACTGCCTGTACTTACTGGAGAGATCACATGGAGAAAGAATGTGATAGTTAAAATTCCTTTTAACTAGGATTCCAGAAATTCTTTGTCCTTGCTCTGGTTTCTTATCGGCTAAAGATCCCATCACCTGTAAAGAAAATCCAAGCATAGTGCAACAGGGCAATACAGCTTACTCATACCTTAAAGGTGCTGTGGATATGAAATACTCTTTTTCAGGAAAATGAAGCATCGTCTAAAACTAACAAAAAATAAAAGGGCAGATGAACCAATAAGCATTACGATGTAGCACAAGAAACAGTTGGAAGAGTGAAGAACCAAACAAAAAACAAAGTGACCAAACTCTTTTCAAAAACACACCACTAAATGCAAAGTTGTTAACATATTTTGAGTCTCTGGAAAACAAAGATGACCCAAACACAATTAAATACAGAAGCTTGGAAAAAAAATGTATAGATTTTATCCCTCATGAGAACAAATTTGTACAGATAGGAAAACACAGACTTTATACCTTGGCAAGTTTTTCTCCTCTGAAGTTTAATGTCACAGCTTCGGTATTCCTAGGATTATGAACTTCTATGTGAACTTCATCGTTATCCTCATATTCCCGTATCAATGCCGCTTTTAACCTGGCCATTTCATTCTGCTCACCGTGAACTAAAATCTACAGAAAAGACAGCTTTCCTTTTAGCAGAAGTTCATTGTTCGTGTAAATTGTTGGCCAATCATGTCTGGTAGGACAAAGTGCTATCTTGTACCTCATCTTTATTAAAACATAATTTCATGAGGTCATGATATATGAAGCATCAGCTCAATTGTACTACATAGTCTGTGTGCCTCTTTGAATTTTCTAGATTTATTGAAAGGCCCAGATTTCATGACCCTATTAGTGGGAAAATATATGCAAATAATCAGAGTGCGTTACAGAGATCCCACTTAACTTTTCATACACAAAGCACATGGTTACATTATGAAAGGGAAGTATTCACTCACTTTCAACAATGAAAGCTAGTTAGGTTTACCCTTTTATGTCTGCAGGTAGCTGTAACAAACATGCAATTCAGAAAGGATTCCTCACAGTTCACTAATTTCTTTGTCAAGTTAAATCCTCTTTTCTTCTGCTAGGATTTGTTTTCTTTTTCCTCTCTGCCTGCAAACCTATTCTCCTCCAGTCTCAAATCCTAGTCTCCACTTTCATGCTCTGGTCCTTCAAACCTCCTGCTCCCTGTGATTTGCTCATGCTTTTCCCCACCAGTGCTGACTTTGTCTTTTGCTATCTGCTACAAACAATTAATCAATGTTTTCTTGTTTATTCTGGAGCAAATTCCAGTTAATTATTTTAATGTCAAAATTTAATGTTTGCCCATACTTTATCTTCCTGGTACAAAACTGTTAAAACAGGTTATGGACCATAATACTTTCCTGGTTATCCCACATGCAGACAGCTAAGAGCAAGTTCACCTTTACTCTGCTAAGCCATCATGACAAAATTGGTTAAAATCTTCACCTTTTATTATTCAAAGCATAAGGATGTTGGCTGCTGCTGGACAGCAGTACATGTCTTTGTGGCTCAAGGTTATGAACTGGTTTGATAAATCCCACTCTGCAGAAATGGGAAGCATGTGTGTATACTAACCACATGTGGAGGTTTCAGGGCCCGGATAAATTCACTAGTTTGTTGATAATCCGTATGAGCAGAGAAAGAAATGTAATCCACAGACATCTTCAGTGGAAGCTTTTGCCCTGACATTGTTGTGATCTCTTCAGGTTCAGACATGATGTGCTAGAAAAAAATAACACTTCAAATAAAAATAATGTCTGCAGAAGCCATGTGACTAATGCTTCACATTTCAAAAAATCAGTGCAATTATACTGGCAGCCAGGTTACATGTGAGGAACTGAAAAAACAATCTGCTGCATTTCACACAAATGAAAAACACAAGCACAGCGCACACCACTTCATCTTCTCAGCAGAGCTTATTCTTCTTACAGATACAATTTCAATGCAAATTTGAGAGAGATGTAACAAGTATTTGAATTCTATCTCTAAAGGTAAAACCACATGTTCTGGCTACCCTTAGCTGCTGAAATGTGGCAGTAAGGAATTTGTTCTTTACAGCTGGATAGCAGCACAACACAAATAAGGCAGTCTAATCTCCGATATCTAAGTAGTGTTTGATTTAAGGTAGACACCTCTAGAGTCAGAGTTAGGGCTTTTAACTCAATAAATTAAATGGTGGGGAGGTCTATGGATGGAGAAAATTACAAATTGTTCTTTCTGTTGACAATGTAACTGCTCCTAGAACAGACTATTCTGCATAGTATCACTGGAAACAGCCATACACATGCTTTCTGTATCTTTCATTACTACTGTTTATTTCTCAGGAAATCCAAACACAGACACTTGCTATTGGCAAATTCTTTTAAAATGTAACATATTAAGGTGTTGTGGTGCATTAGCAACTCACCTTAGCAAGTGTTCCTTCCACACAGTACCCTGCTATAATGACTCCATTTCTCTTATCTGTGCACCAGCTCTCAAACAACTCTCTGGATAGGCCACTCTGCATCATACCTGGAGAAGCCATCACAACGCTTGGGCCAATATCATCAAAATGATCCATACTCTAAACGGACAAACAGCAGGAGTATTGGTTACCACACCTCACTCAAATGAAGGAAGCCTACCTGCACCCTTGCACAACGTACACATAGAGCCCACTGTTCACGTTATACCCCACCTTCATCAGAAGTGCCCTCTGCAGGAAAGTTCCCATAAGGAGCAAACTGCAATCACAAGGATATATAATGGAAGAATTGCTTCTCTCAGACAGCCCTCTAAACACTAGGATAGCAGATAACTCAGACCTAAATCTGTGCCTAACCAATAAGAATAATAAACATGGAAATTACTTAGCAGATAGGAACACTTCTGTCAACACTTCTCTTTGGTAGGACAACTGTATCTCAAGCTTACCTTCAGGTTACTAATATGCTTGAAAACAAATGGATTGTTGATGTTAATTTGCTTGCGAATTTTGTCATTCATAGCGTTTACGTAGGTCTGGTAAACTGCCATGCACTTCTTTGCCAAAGAGGAGGCATAGTATATAGGGATATCATGAAGTTCAGGATGATTTTGCCAGTATTCATCTGAAAAATTAAAAACAATGAAAATGAACCACAAAATAAAAACCTGCCCAGAGCATTATCTCCAAAACGCACACTTCTCAGAAACATAAATTATAACACTTCTGTAAAACAGATCTAGCAGTGGTTTTTGTTTCCTCGCAAACACGGACTTTTTATTCCTGCCCTACTAAAGTATTCACCAACTAAAAATGCATGCAACTAGTACAAATGAACAGGCAAACAAACACGGAAAAGATGAACTTCAATTATTTTGGGCATGTCAAACTGCAGACACCAGCTTCAGCTACCAAATATAAAGTACACATGACAGTACACAGCAATAAATCTACTTTACAACAAAAGCTTCACCTCACCATTGTGATGAAGCTGAAACGTTAAAGATAAAAAATTACATGTACATCTAGGTACATCTAAGAGCCAGGGACATCTGCACATAGATACACTGGTAAGAATTCACTAAAACGAAGTTCCTGAAAACAAATTCAAGGAATGATCATCCAGTTATCAAGCCTGGCTTCCTGTATATCACCAAGAGTTATAATTTACAAGTTTAACTGAAACAAAACCAGGACAAAAGCCTCTACTAATCACAGCTTATTTCAAGACTGATTACAGTAATCATGACCTTTACTAAAAACATAGATCTGCATGCTGCTATTCAAACTTGTTTGATTTTCCACCTGGATACAGTTCTGCTAGTCTTAAAACTTAATTCTGTTGCATAAGTGAGGAACAATCATTCAAAATCAGAAATAACACACTTCTATGTGTATTTGTACATTTAACATTACATGCACTGAAGCTAACACTTCAGAATTGCAGAAAGCAATTCAGAACACATCAGAGAGGATCACCCACTGCCATGACTGTCTTAATAAGCTCAAATGTAAGTGGAAACAGCCAATAAAATATAAACAATAGTAGGACTTAGAACAACATTAAAAGACTACACCCATCATCTTTATTTTCTACACAACAATGTACTATTGTCTTTTTTGTCATACACTTATGTAAAGAAAAACAGTGATGTCTGCAGGCTTAACCGCCTAGGCATGGGAGACACAGCTGTATTTTCTAACCAATTAAGCATCCAATTGCATGTTTCACCTTACTAGCTTTTCAAGCTTACCTTCAGAAATTCACTTCAGTACCTACGCATAGCAAGAAGAGGCCAACAGATTACAAACTAATGGCTACATGTGATTTAAAATGCTTGGGTTTTATTTTCTCTATGAAAACCCCTCAATCTGATAAGTAGTAAACTATTCTACACCATCAAATACTACCCCACGCTTAGATCAGTAACACATCTGCAAATCAAACTACTTTCTAAGATAAGTTAAACTGAAATGGAAAGTGAGAAGAATGCAGTATTTTAGGTAACATTCTAGATTTAAGACCCAAAAAAGTTATTAATTTTGAGATAGTTTCCTTTTGATCTTGGCAGCAAAAGAAAAACTACTAGTGGAAAAATCACATATCACAGCACAAATTAGAAGTGCTAAAAAAGAAGCAAATAAACCTGGAAACCATGTATTTCAAACCTATTTTATTTGAACTATCTTATAACAATTACCTATATATTTTATGTGAGTTGGTGTGTTATGATCATGTGTAATGCTCTACTGCCCACAATTTTTGCTCTCATTAGCAAAGCCTAATTTGCTTTCCTCTAGCATATTTTACAGTCTTCTCAGCTTTTCCTATAAAGACTTCATATAGATTTGTGAATTAAAGGGCAAATACAGTGCTTCTTTGGAACAAAATACACCTTTATTTAGCATTACAGTTGTGACTGCTTGCTTTTTACTCTGTAATAGAAGTCCCTATTTCCTGAAATCCTGGGTCAGCATGATTGAAGAGTCAAGCACATATTACTATGCCACTACGTCTTCCTTTCTAGGTGTCCACCTCACGAAGCAGAAGAGCCTTGGCTCTTTTATTACTTTTTCCAACAAAACCATGTCGCATATTCTCAGGTAATCAACATGGTGAAAAATGGCTCAAGGGTGCTTTTAAAAAATTATCATAAATGGAAGACAGAACAAAATCATTCTCACTTCAGTGAGTATGCCATTTATGCTGAGGACCTTGGAAGGCACATACCTAAGATTAAAAGCAGTTCTTGAGCTCGACCCAGGGCAAACACAGGAATAAGACCTCTACCTCCTCTATTTACAATGTCATGAACAGTATTACAGAATCTCGCCTCTCGCTCTTCCCTTTTTTCATGAATATGGGTCCCATATGTAGATTCCTACAGGCAAAGAAAACAAATATTAGAAATATTCACACAATGACTAATTCTTGATCTTCTCTGAATCCAACAAGAATGCCAACACCATGCTGGTGTTAGCATGGTGGGGACTGACGTGAAGGGAACAATTAAAACCCCCTCCAAATTTTCATCACTATTTCCACCAGATGAATAAACAAAATTTTCCCTCTCTCAAACTTCCCCAGCAATTTGGAAAGGCAGATCCTATTAGCAAAACAAAAATATATAAAGGACTTATCATTCTGATGATGCTTCTTTTAAGCTGTTTAAAATTTACAATACTTATTTTCTTAACTGGAAATACTATCACTGCTCTGATGAAGTGAAGCCATGTTAACATGGCTCACTAGTGGTTTAGAAACACCTAGTTTAAAATACAGGAAGTAACACAATACACAAAATCTTGATGTGACTTAAAATGAAATTTTCAGTTACAGAAAGCAGTTAGAAAGGGCACAGTAAATTAAATAATTCTATTACTCTAAGAGATCCCACAGTTTCTTTCCATACAAAACTGTTACATTTAAATTTTCCCCCGAACTTCTGATATTCCAAACATGGATTCGGAATAAAACTATTTTCTACAGAAAACAAAACTACAAAATACCTCCCCGGGTACCTCCACCCAGGACAAATTCTCAGTGTAGCTGGAGGTGGGTCAGGGATGTACTACAGAAAGGTGTGTTTGGCATTTGTATAACACAACTTCCCAACACCAATCAAAACCTACTAAATCTCACATCTTGAAAACATTTCTTTGGAGGCTTAAACAACTTGATCAGAAGAATTGTAAAATGAAAATTAGTCTTTTTAAGGCAGTAAAAAAAAAAGTTGGAGTGTACTAAACACCTATTAACACAAATTACCTAGTACCATTAAATCTCCACTGTCTTTGTCATTCCATTTTAGCATTAATTAATACCCCTACACTTTCTTCATTACTAATATAATGACATAATTTTGTAAAACTTACAATTATAAGAATATCAGGTTTAATATTAGGAATCTCAGCTGCCATCAGATGTCTGTCTTCCTGCCTTGAGAAATCACCTGTATATAAAAGCTATCAGAGACAAAGGGAAGCAGCTATTTTGATTAAACATGTCAGCAATATTTAAAATCTTTATAGTAACAATGATTTTAAGCAAAGATTTGGTTCTAAGGAATCTACGATTAAAAAGCTCACTTGTACTTTAACTAAAGTCTCCTCTCGTGTAGACACTGATGACAGTATTAGGTCCACAGGACTACAATACAAGTATTTTAAGCACCATAATAAGTAAAGGTAATTTGAGTAGTGCAGGATTCTGGCAGAACTAGGTAAACAATTTCTAAGATTCTGGTTTTTACTTGGAATACAAAGGCGTCAATTTCTATCTTTTGCGTGCATGCCCTGGCTACTAAGAAGTAAAGTTTGACACACCAGATCCTAAGTGGAAGCAAAAACTCAATAAATTGCACTTAGATATCAGAATACAAATAAGAAGAGAAAAAAAATACTTATTAGAAAATCTTCTAAGATTTTCTGATACTAAAAAAAGCCTGCAATCAAGCAGATTTTCTAATCAGACTGACCATGTTCCCTGTCACACCAAGAAGTAATTCGTGTCTGTTAGTAATGTTTAATGGCTTCTTAACTGCAGGACGGAATGAAATTCTCTGTTCCCATAAGGATGGCTTCAAAATGGAGTCTTTTTTACGTAGTCATCATTCCATTGACAAAAATGTGAATAACAACTAAACAGGCAGTCAGCAACAGCAGATAATTGGTCTACAGGCAACTTACTGTCCCATTACTCATTTCCTTCACAAGGAATTAAATCACAGAATCACAGACTAAAAGATGGATATAAATGATGGTTAAACGGGGAGCTGCTGGGCTAACTGAAGGGCAAGAAGAAAGTCTATAGGTCACTGAAGGAGAGGATGGCCACTTGGGGTGACTTATTATAAGGCTCTGATGAGAGAACGTAAGGATGCAACTAGGAAAGCCAAGGCCTCCTTGAATTAAAACGTGCAGGTGAAGTTAAGGGTAACAAAAAGGTCTTCTTCAAACACATTGCAGGTCAAACTAAACCTAGAGGCAATGTGGGCCCTCTGCTGAATGAGGTGGGTGTCCTGAAGACAGAGGATACAGAGAAAGCAGAGATACTGAACACCTTCTTTGCCTCTGTCTATACTTCTGGGAGCTGTCCTGATATCAAAGTGCAGAGTGCTGAGGCTCTGGAAGAAGTCAAGGCAAGAGAAGAGCCTGCCTTGGTTGATGAGGACTGGGTTAGGGACAAGTTGAGCAAACTGGACGTACATAAATCCATGGGCTCTGATGGGATACACCTGCACATGCTAAGGGAGATGGCAGAAGTCATTGCTAAGCCACTCTCCATCATCTTTTCTAAGTCAGAAGAGGTGCCTTGAGACTGGAGGTTACCAAATGTCACTCCAATCTGGACAAAGGGTAAGAAGGAGGACCCAGGTAACTATAGACTGGTCAGCCTCATCTCCATCCCAGGAAAGGTGAGGGAACAATTTGTCCTGGATGCTGTCTCGAGGCACATCAGGGACAAGAGGATCATTAGGGACAGTCAGTATGGCTTCACCAAGTGGGAGTCATGCTTG
>VZRI01006116.1:17823-78704 GCA_013397515.1 Upupa epops
GGTGAGCAGGGAGGGGGGGGGAGAAGGGGGGGGGGGGGGGGGAGGCCCAGGGGAGAGGGCCTTTGCCACGCGTCGGTCGCTCACAGGGGTCGGATGAGTAGCTGGTCGCTCTCCTCAGCCGGGATCAGCGCCTCGCCTTTCCGCTTGACCGACATGGTGCCTACAAAACCATCAGCGCAGGACCCCCCCGCTTCCGCCCTCCCGCCTTCCGCTTCCGCCCTCCCGCCTTCCGCTTCCGCCCGCGAAGTGCGGAGCCCGGAAGTGGGTGGCAGAGCGGGACTGCGAGCTGCGGAGTGAGGTGAAGGGGCCGGGCGTACCCGGGATTGCGGTAGAGTCTAGCGGCAAGCGGGGCGGGCTGGGACTGCAGAGGGTTGATAGTAAACGGCGCTGACAGGGGCCACTTGGGCCCCGCCTGCCCCTCTTCTGTTTCTGGGTCGCCGCTTCATCATGTCCTGGCTCATCTCATGGGGCTGGGGGTGAAAGTGGAAGGGGAAGAAAGAGCAAAGGCGGTGGAGGACAGGCCGGAGGAACTGATGTGCCCTATCGCTTGTCGTCTGCTACTCGGAAGGAGCGGCGGGGTAGGCCCTGGGGTCTGAGAGCAGCCCCACGGAGGCGGAGGTGGCTGCCCTGGTAATGCACGGTCTTGCTGCTCCACCTGGCGCTGAGGGTGGCTTATGGGAACCCAGTGCTGGCACAAGTACTTGCTTAGAGCCTGGTCACTGTAACCTAGGGATGACTTCAGTGAGATGGCTTCAAGTGGCACCAGGGGAAGTAGTTGAGGTTGGACATTACAAAAAGTTTTTTTGAAGGAGTCGTCAGTCCTTGGCTGCTCCAGAAGGGGGTTGAATCATCGCCCCTGGATGTGTTTAAAAGGCGTGTAGATCTGGAGTTTAGGGACATGGTTTAGCGGTGGCCTTGGGACAACTGTGTCAATGGTTGGTCTCAGTGATCCTAAAGATCTTTTCTAACTGAACAATTCTGTGATAGCAAAGTTTAGCAGAGAACATGGGAGATTGTCGTCAATCACAGATGAAGAACACACACCCTCAAGCAGTATCTATGCATCTGTTCTCAAGAGTCCTTTACAAGCTTCCAGTTTTTGTCTGCTTTGGACAGAGTTCCTCTGGTGTTTGCCAGGAACTTCTCCCCTTGATGTTATGACTGCTTTAATTTTTATTTTTCCTACCTAGATCTTCCTTGATCCAATTATGAAAAAATGTTTAGAAAAGGAAAAAAACGACACAGCAGCAGTAGCTCACAAAGCAGTGAAATCAGCACTAAAAGCAAGGTAAGCTGAATTTGCTATTTACTCTGTAGAAGCACTTGCATTTCTTACTAGTTGAGAGGTCAGTGGTTGGCTTGCAGTGATGGTAGAATGTGATTTCCATAAAACAGCATGCTTCATGAGAACTTTCTACTTCTGCTGTTTCTCAGATTGTGTTATGAGAGTTGTGTCTATTGTAAAGCCCTTGTATTGCAAGATGAACACTAGTGTAGTGAAGCCCACAAAAAAGTTCCTGGCAGAACATAGTAAGGTTTGCAAGAAAAAGTAGGTTTGTTTGGAAGTGATAAATAATGTGTTTAAGAAGATGGCTGGTGCTAGGTGCAACAAGTGGGCTTACTCTTCAGTACTTGTTGGTTACTCAGTGTCTCTAAAAAGTATTCTTCATTTGAATAATGTGTCCATTTTGTCTGATAGGTTTTGGAATGATCAGTTGAATGTTCTGGATTTTCCAAGGTGCCGTTTGTCTTCCCTTGCACTGCTATGTTATTTCAAGCATTGGTGGCAAGCATGTAGTTGTCTATTGCTTCAAGTTAAGATGCAATACCAGAAAAGTCTGGACATAACCCTAAGGTTCATTTTCTCTTTTGCTTTATTTCCTCCTTCTTTTGAAATATTTGTGAACTTTTCAGAGGTTGCTGCTGAATTTATATTAGTCTAGTCCACACAGAGGCAGAAAATTTGAGGAAAAAAATAAGTTGTGTGTTTTGGTTTTTTTCCCTCCCCATTTTGCAGTGCTGCTTAAGTAATTGAAGTATAACCACTAGTTTCTTTAAAAAAAAAGAGGCAGGACATTAAGAAGTACATTGTTAATATTTTCTCATTAACTTTCTGATTATATTAATCTTTTTCTTAGTCTGTAGATTCCAGTCTTGGGGGACTTTCCAGGTCTAGTACTGTGGCTAGTCTAGACACAGACTCCACCAAAAGTTCAGGTATGTAATCAGAATTTGAGCAGATATGTGTGGAGCAGGGCTAACTTTAAGTATGTTCATACCAGAGACCATAACATGGAAAGGGTTAAAGTACATATTTTTAATAATTGTGAGTGAATCTGTTAGTCTGTTGACTAATTTATGTATGGATCCAGGCTTCTAATTTATTATTAATAATTCATCTAAGATTAAGTCACCCTTCTGTTAGTAAAGAAGGAACACTTGGTTGCATTACACAGCATAAAGCTGGTGTAACTTTTTGGGAGCTGTTTCCTGCTTTTACAGGTTTACATTTGCATTGAAGTAATGGAAATAAGAGTTGATTTCCCTTGTTCTTTCTCACCAGATCACAGTGAAACAGTGTTGTACCAAAGAGTTCACTTAAAGCAAATATACCTATATAGAGATGTACACATGAGAAAGTAGAACCAGCTTTTCTGTTTTTTGTGAATCAAGGTTGTTGACTCCAAATTTCAATTAGTATAAACAGTACCTGTATTATGGATTTGTATGATGCTGTTGCCCTTTCCAAGGGCTGTTCAGAATCAACTCATTATGACAGTTCATTAAAGACAGGAGTAAACTAAGTGTGGCAAGGTTGAGTGTTTCATGAATGTTCTGCAAAAATTAAGGAATTTACCAAGCTAGCCCTGTTGACACCAATTAGAATAGCAATTACTGTTCTGAAATTCTTCAGAATGGCTGTTTTATTTTGTTGCAGGACAAAGCAATAGTAATTCTGATACGTGTGCAGAATTCAGAATTAAATATGTTGGTGCCATTGAAAAACTGAAATACAATGAGAGCAAAGGTCTTGAAGGGCCATTGGACTTGATAAATTACATAGACGTGGCACAGGTAAGTTGGTTACAGATGTCAGTGCTAACAACGGCAGAATGTTTTAAGCTTAGGTGTATTTCTTTCATATTATCATCTGATATGACAGATTTGTGAACTTTACACGTACTAGAATAAAGTGATTTACTTCAAAAAACATTAACCTGTGAGTCTCAAAACCTGCTGCGCTCAATTCCATCCCGTTGAGCAACTATAAAACGTGCACCCATAAAGCCTTTCTGAAGAAGCAGGCTGAGGAAATGCCATTTTCCTGAGTCAGTAATGAAAAATACCTTAAGTGAAAGTTGTTACATTGCCCTCCTTGTGCTTCTTTTTGTTCTAAAAGCCATAACTGGTTGCTCTCATTAGGTTGCTGATCACTTGTATTATTAAAAGCACAGAATGTCTTTTTGTCCTATGGAACCTTGACATTCCATGTATCCAAATGTATGCTAAAACAATTTTTACAGCCAAGCATCCAGAATTGCTGCCAGTATGGAGTGTAAATCACCCAGGGTCAGCAAAACTTAGCAGGGCAATCACTGATTTCAGCTATAGGCCAAAACACCCCCCTTTGGATTCCTTTACAGGAATCGTGTAATATTCATAGCACAGTCAAATAGATTAGACTATTTCAGTTGGAAGGGACCCACAATGATCATCTAGTCTGACTGCTTGGCCACTTCAGAACTGATCAAAAGTTAAAGCCTGCTGTTACGGGCATTGCCAAATGCCTTTTAAATACAGGCAGGCTTGGGGCATTGACCAGCTCTCTAGGAAGCCTGTTCAGTGTTTGACCACCCTCTTTGTAATGAAATGTTTCCTAATGTTTAGTCTGAACCTCCCCTGAATGTGTTTCACATAACATTAACAGATTGGACAGCTAAAAGAATGGGAGGCAGACTGTGCATGGCAAGGTATGAGCAAGGTTAAGTGATGTTTCTGATCCAGTGACCTGTACTAGAGATAAAATGCGTTTTCTCTTAACATATCTTTGTTGTTCATGTTCTTCCGTCTGCACTAAAGGCTTTTGTTTGTTTCCCTTCAAAGCAAGATGGAAAGTTACCTTTTGTTCCAGGTGAAGAGGAGTTTATTATGGGAGTTTCCAAATATGGCATTAAAGTTTCAACATCTGATCAGTATGTAAGTGATTCTTAACAAACTGTCTTTTTCAATGATTGGTAATGTGCTTTCATTTATTTCTGATGGATGACTTGTGTGACTAAAATGTCACTTCTGACTTTAAGCAAAAAAATAAAGAGACAAAATAGGTCTTACTGCATCACTGCTTCACGATGTACCTCCTCAGGGCTCTGTTTGCCTGGTTGGATTGGCTGGATTTATGACATTTATTCCTTTAGACAGAGCACCAGAAAAAAGGCAAGCCAGCCTTTGTGCTCATCTTTCTTTCTCTGTGGCTGTTCTGCTGTCCTCTTGTGAAAAAGTAGCATGATTCTGGTAGTCAAGACCATAGAGTCCTCTTCCTGAGTTAGTAATGCAACTCTTGTGGATGTTATTGTGAAGAAGAAAAGTCTCCTAATTCAAGAGTGGGAGTTCACTCCAGCATTAAAGCCTCATGATTCTACTTTATTGATCAAGCCTGTTTTTTGTTTTCACCACTTCATACATGTAGTTTATTCAAACAGCTCTTTTTCTTTAGAAATAAAAAACTGGTCTCTTCCATGTAGCCCTCCAGTTGCAATTGTATACCTTTGTATTGTAGCCATGGGGTTTATTTATGGTTTCGCCCCAGCTAACATAAATACTGACCTTTATGAGGCCATGACCCATCAACAACCCAGCAATGCCTCTTCATAAAAGCCTTGAGATGAGGTCAGTGAATGGCATTGCTCAGTAGCTGAATAATCTGAAGAGAAGCAAAAAGTTTCCTTAGTTCCCTTCAGATAATAAAATGCCTATTTCTAATGCCTGGGAGAAAGTGTAGAAGTTGTTAGTAAAACTTCAAATTGTTTTGGGTTCTGTTTTTGCTGTCCTCTTAAATTCTTTATTTCCATTAAGGAAATAGGTTACACCATTCTTTAAGCTCCTTTGTACTTTGATAAAAATTCAGTAGGTAATGTGTAGGTCTTTTATCCATCATTCTCTGTCTTTCAGCTGAAAGCATGCACAAGCTGATAAAGCCTTCTTTCAGTAAGTTAGCTTGCAGTGGCATTTTATATCATTGCATTATTTTCCAGATTCTGCCTTTTTGCATCTGTGTCACTGTTGACATTTAATTTGCCCTTTAGCATGTGAGTCCACTGAACTCCTTCATAGAGTTCCAAGATGGAAAGGTTTCTCTGCAGCCATATAAAGAATTCAGTCTTTTATGACTGGGGAAAAAGTGAGACTTCTGTGTTTTACAGGTCCTTCACAGGTGTATAGGCAGCTATTTATTTCAGATGTCAAGAGAGTTGACAAGATGCAAAATTTTTTTTCATTACTGATTGAAGTCCTGATCAGGTAGTTTGCTGATATATTTCTGTTGTAGTAGATGCGACCACTGACAACCAAAGGTGAAGTGTTTCAGAAGTCACATCAAGGTTTTGTCCTTCTCATGTTGTTTGTGTGTATTTGCACAAGCAGCTGAGAATTAGCCAGCAGTGTGCTTAGGTGTCCAAGAAGGCAAACAGCATCCTGGCTTGTGTCAAAAACAGCATAAGCAACAGGACTAGGGAAGTGGTTGTACCCCTGTACTCAGCACTGGTGAGGCCAGATCTTGGGCACTGTGTTCAGTTTTGGACCAAGATACAAAGAAGGGCAACAAGGCTGGTGAAGGGTTTGGAGAACAAGCCTTATGAGAGGAGTGGCTGAGGGAACTTGGACTGTTCAGTCTGAAGGAGGCTGAGGAGACTTTATTGCTGTCTACTACTGCCTGAAAGGAGGTTGTAGAGAGGTGGGTGTTGGTCTTTTCACACAAGTAACAAGGTATAGGACAAGAGGAAAAGGCCTCAGGTTGTGCCAGGGAAATTTAGGTTAGACATTAGGGAAAACTTCTTCATTAAAAGGGTCATCAGGCACTGAAACAGGTTTCCCATGGAGGGGTGGGGTTGTATTGTGACGCCTGGGTGTTTAAAAGTCATGTAGATCTGGAGCTTAGGGACATAATTTAATGGTGGCCTTGGGACAGTTAGGTTGTTGGTTGGACTAAGTGACCTTAAAGGTCGTCTTCAACATGAACAATTCTATAATTCTCTCTATATGTGTACATACAGAGACAGCATACTTTGTAAATCTGCCATTTTGTATCAACTGCAGAATCCAACCCTTATAGCCAGATACTGGAAGGTGGAGAGGAAATGGACGTAATGAATTCTGTCCTCCTTTTTTCAGTGATAATCCACATGTGCTCTAGCACTGTAGGTAGTAACTAAAATGTCACAAGTAATTTGGAGGGGAACTTTTGTATCTTTTGTGCAAAGACTGGAGGGTTGATCCAGTAAGTTCCATGTTTACTCCAGCTACCTTCAACATGGTATGATAGTTGGTAATCGTATGAGTGAATGACAAGGATGTTTTTCAGCAAGGGGATCTTAACAACTCTGGTAGAGAGCTCTCCCTTGAGGGTTTATCAGTAGGCATGCTCTTGGACAAGCTTGCTATCCATTTTTATGGCTCCTGTGTGAAAGCAGACATTATTTTAGATCCTTCAGCTACTGATAGGGACCATGTGTTTGATGCCAAGAACATAGAAAAGGAGCCATCTGGGAAGCTGTAAGACCCTAGAGGTAGTATGACTACTAAATCAGATGAATGGTAGAGTAGGATGGCTTGAGAAGCATGGCATTGTGTAGGATAGATGGGCAGAGACCTGGTACTGGACAACATCAACCAATCCCTTTTTGTAAGGGCCAAAATCAGAACCATTTGGACCATGGTAGCTAGATTTGTGAAAGTTAAGAGAGTTTAGCACCTGGACTGTTCACAGAGAGCAAGCGAGGATGAGTAGGAAGCCATTGTGTGCTTTCATAGTACCTACAGGCTTATGGCCCACACATGAATACAGTACTAAAACAGAAGCAAAAGTTAAAGTTAGTTGTGTTAAGCTACCACTTTTCTTAAAATTCTAATTAAAAACTTAAAATTTTACCAAGTAATACTTCTGTAAGTAAATCTGAATTCTTTTGTAAGAGAATGAAAACAGTTTAAAAACTGAAATGGCTGTTGGACTGTTCCACCATAACTTTTATCTGCCGTGTGGTTTCAGGATGTGTTACATCGGCACGCTCTTTATTTAATTGTACGAATGGTCTGCTATGATGATGGTCTAGGAGCAGGAAAAAGCCTGCTGGCTCTGAAGACAACTGATGCAGCCTCTGAAGAATGCAGCCTCTGGGTGTATCAGTGCAATAGTTTGGTAAGAGTTAATGTTCACAGAATTTCATTTAGGTGCCAGTGTTTTGATTGTAAAGGGATATTCTAAAACCCAAATCCCTTGTGAAAGCTTTCTGGCAGAAGGAGCTTTCTGTCTGAGGAGGGAAGGCAGGCCCTGCTAACCAACATTTGATCAGCTTTAAGGAATGATAGCTGCAGTCTCTAGATACATACATGCCTGAGAAAAGCAGCTAGACCTGCAGTTTAGATTGCAAGAAGCTAAGGAAAATCTTCTGTTTTTATATTCAAAGAATTAAGATTTGACAGAGCAGGTAGTGATCAAGTTTCAGTTCTGGTAACAGAGCATACATTTGTATTTATAAGCAAGGAAAACTATCTCTTCTTAAGAGTAGAAGAATTCATTGTCAGGATACTACGAATTCACACCCTTAGCAGAACTGGGAGAACACATGGACTGACTTTGAACCTTAGCACACACATAGATGTGCTATGATGAAAACCAGTGACTGACTTGTTTCACAACAGTTCATTTAAAAACTGGTTCTCAGAGGTCACAGGAGACCATGAGGAATCAAATCTAACTTGTGCTGCTCTGTTTGCACACCTCTGTCAAAAACATGATGAAGGTTACGTTGTGCTTTAAATGAATTTTGAATGAATGTTCAGGAATCCTTCAGAAAGTGTTAATGTGTATGTTTGGGGTTTTTTTAGGAACAAGCACAAGCTATTTGCAAAGTCTTATCTACAGCCTTTGATTCTGTTTTAATGTCGGAGAAGTCCTGATTTTCTTGAGTAGCACATGACTGCGCAGTACAAGAGGCCTTTGTGTGGGGAGGACACGGGGCACCTTGGTGGTACCACAGACAGGCTGTAGCTTCACAGAGACCTAGAAAAGGCTTATTGTGCAAAGAAGAGCCATACAACCTTGCGCATGGTACTTCTGTCATTCCTCAAAGATGACTTGAAGACATGATCCCTCTTCAGTTTCCAGGACAAAACACAATTTTCTATTTAATATTAATTTGTTTTCCTAAATAATGTTTTGTATGTAAATGTCGGTGCTGTAGAAATGTAAAATAAAACTGATGCTTGCATTGATATCTTTGTATAAAAGAATTTGTTAATAGACACTACAGCTTAACTTAGGTACTAGAACAAAGTAAGAACAGCAGAGTGATAACAGGTTGTAATTGGGCGCTTTACATTGTACTTTCAGCTACATAGTTTCTATGTTCAACTAAGAATCCACAAGATGTCCTTTGTTTCCCCCCCATCAAGTGCTACTTGTTTGAATTTCTCATTTTACACATTGGAAAGAACATTTTCAAAGCAAAGGAGCAGAAGTAGAAACAGTGATTTTAAAAGTAGTTTTATTTTTCCAGACATCTGACTGGTTAACAGGAGTAAAATTTATTAATCATGCTCTAATTATAAATCACTGCATTCCAGACAAAGAAAATAAGAGTTGATTTTAGGTTATACAATATATACAGTTGCTCTGCAACTAAAGAAAATAAAAACCAACTGAATTGAATATTATACACCTCATAGCATTCTACGCTGCATTTTAAGTCTCACTTGCTCCTTTATAAACAGTTAACACAGCAACCTAATAGTCTGTCTATTAACAGAAATTTTTTAAATGAATCATCATTTTAGTCAGATTTGAAAAGTTGTATGAAATATGCCAATGCTTTGGACTTAAAATTCTTACTTTTATGTTATAAATAGATATCTACAGGCTCTAGAATTTATTTCTCCTCTGCCAGAGGAGCAAACTTTGAGAAACATGAAAAATTCGGGGACAGTTTTTGCTTAGCTGCTCTTCATTGGTCCTTGAGATTTTGTCTGTCTGCACCATTAGTGCTATTATGTTGTACTCTACAAGTCTCATAGGTTCTAAGTGACCAGCAAACAGGGATTGTGACATTGTACAGCGATTCCTCTTCTGGCAGAACTAAAGGAAGATTTGTATCAGTTTAAGTTGTTACATATACTATAAGATTCTATGTTAAAAATACTGTACATTAGGAGATCTGTGCAAAATAATATGCCTATTTACTCTGTATACTCTTGTCAGGGACAGAAAGATATAAAATAGTGTTGCCAACTGAACGGATCGACTGGAGTGAACACAACTGTAGTGCCAGACTAGTACTCTATCGTTTTCTACTGGGAACTTTGAAAATATGGATTAATTTGTTTCAACTTGCAACTAAAGTATCTTGAAACATTCCAGTTTGTTCCCCATTTATACTGCAGCCACAGCTTCTAAGAAGTGAAGGTTAGGCACACACTTGGCTGCACCCACATATCTGAGAGGTGACTAACCAGCTGTAGCATTGAGGAAAAGTGAAACACAGTGAGATCAGTGTTGCTCTTCCAGCACTAATGCAATGTGATTGGCATATGATGTGGGCCTATTTCCCATTCCATTCAATAGGAAACGGCCAATTCAAATGCCATTTGTCAGAATCTAAAAGTTCTCTTGATAAATCTAGAGATACAATATGCATAAAACATGATCAAAGCCAATGTGACCTAGATGTTGATTTTTCTTATTCTATGCTATCAGTTGTTTCCTGTAGCATAAGCAAAACCTGGTACAATTTCACATATACAAACATCAAAAAGACATCAAGTTGGTGTTGTGTATTCCATCAACCAAATGGAAATATCTATGGCCTAGCCTTTGTTACAAATCAGTAAAATAACAACAGTGTAGCTACCATATACATGGGTATATTATATAAATACAGACTGAGTCAGCAAACCATTGCTGGCCGCAAGGTAGTGGCACACAAATTTTATAGAATAGAACATAGTGTACTTGTGAGGATACCTTACTGAACAAGGGTAATTATCCTAGGTTTTCCATCAAATATGTTCTCTCTGTGAATACACTGCTGGATTACTTCAAAAAATATAAAAACAAAGTCTAAACGCTGTAATGAGACACGTACGAAATGCAATCCATCATCATATTTAAAAGTACATTTCAGGAAGTGCAGTTTTCATGTCTGAGTTAAATGTAGTAACTCATTAATATTGCCATAGTTTAGTTAACCAGCAGTAATCATGTTAAATGACCAAAATGGTTGTAATATAGATAAAGAACATCCAAAAACTGAGTTCTACAGACGTGCAGCATAGGAAAATGAAAGTCTCAAGCTCACAAAATTAGAACTATGAAGTTCAACAACTAACACAGATTCCCAATACCTTTAAGCAAATATCTACATCCATTCTGAAAGAAAAGTTTTTCCTGTGGTAAACTGAAATACTCTCTCACTTTTACCTGGCCAAAGGTACCCAGTTAAAAAAACTTTTGTAATTGCTGACATCTTGGATGACAGCCAGTGTGGCAAGATGCTGAACAAGTCCGATTAGGAACTATGCAGCAGCTTGCACGTCTTGGTTCCAACACAAAGAGTATTGAGAATTGGACATGTTCCAATGCCTGTGAAAGGCATACCATTTCTTTGACTGGAGAAGCAACACTGAACTGTGGTATTGTCATGTTACAAAAAGGAGAATAAAATTACAGTGAATTCATTGAAAGAACATTCATATCATTGTGACATTACACACTTACATAAAGTTGATTTTTAAAGCTTCTCAGTTCACCTTGAAAAATACAGAAAGAGTTGTGTTGTTTTTTTAAAAGTGTAAAAACTGCTTATGAGAAAGTTTCACTTAGAAAAAAGTTTTTCCAGTCCCAAAATCAGAATGATGCCAATAAAAAGAGTAAGCTACAGTACCTAGGACTGGGGCAGTGCTCTGGCAAGGTGCCTGCAAATAGGTAGATGAAATGAAACCGAGCAAAATTTATTTCTGTGACTGCTGGAAATGACAAATGTCTCCCCTTATCAGTAGCAATTTAGTCAACAATAAAGTGCACAAATGATACAGGAAAAGCTCCTTTACGACTGGGATCTCCATCAATATGACCAATCTGAAAGAGTCCAGATATTTTTCAAATTAATGTCAAAATGGCATTTCACTGTCACCAAAACAAATACCAGCAAACCTCCTGCCTCTGGTATGACAAGTCTCTCCCTATCCCTTTCCTGCAGTAGTAGTATCTTTCTTTCGGAATGGAAAAATTCAGTCCTGCAGCCTGCACTTGTTATCCACCTATTTTTTTAACTTTTTTTTTTTCTGCTTCAAATGTTACATCCAGTTCTTTGAAAGTAACAGCAGTGCCACTGCTGCTGCATCTCACTGCATTCTGTAATGCCAGGCAGCCTATATTCTGCCTCTGTTAAGATGGTTCTACCTCCTCCTCTTAAAAAACAGTAACAGATAAAATGAATGATCTAGTTTCAACAATTTGGGGGTTTACCTTTGTGTTTATATGTGTCAGTTTAGCTGCAACTAAAGTTCTATATTTCTCTAGCTATCAGAAGTAAGGTGAGTATTTAAGGCTTAATTTTCCAAGACTGCTTCAGCTGGTGAGGCTCTGAAATGTAAATAGTTGTGATGGTTTCCAGTTCAAATAGTCCATTTCTCAGTCTTGGTCAGCTGAATGATACATAGCTGTCATGCGAGGTCCACTGCACAAGTATCTAAAATAGCAGCAGATTCTTAAACTGCTGACACCACTTCAAGAGCTTCACAGAATCACGGAGACCATGTCCCCTGTGTATTGCAAACATCTGTTGTGGTTTGGGGTTTTGTTTTTTTTTTTAATGAGTAAGAAAAACTAAAAATTTGTCTGAAGTTCTTTTTGTACAGAAGACATCTCTGGAATCAATTTTTCATGAGATGAAACTTTTTTTGTTTATCCAGAAACCCAGCAGGGAATCTTCTGGTGTCAGTGTCAATGTCCAGATTTCATTTGTTTCAAAATAAGTAAAAAATGCAAAATACTCACCCACCACTCCTGATCTTCTTCACCATCAACAACAATAATATCTCCTTCTGAAAAGGTTAGCTCATCTGGGTTATCTGCTACACAGTTGTAAATTGCTTTTACTCTCTTGGGTTTAGTTTTTGACTGAAATATAAAAATAAGGCAATGTAAATTAAACAGCATGGAAGAGACAGAAGAGACTTGGAGTTGATAGAAAAAAAGCTTCAGAAGTGCTTCCATCTGTTACTTTTCATAGGTTTGAGTTCAGCTGCATCTTTTATGCTGGGTGCTCATGCTTCACAGGCTGAATATGGTAGTAGCATCTAAAGCCTTTTGGAACCACTGCACCCCCAATATGTGCCAGGTTTCTCTTTAATGGTCTTCCATTTTGGCTCATCCAACCCTGTCTTCAGAGCTCTATGGTATTGCAGCAAGTAGATTTTATCCAGAAGATAGGGTGATCAGATGAAGTGCTATGCAGCAAGTGTAACAGCAGCAGCATTAGCAGAAATAGGTCAAAGCCACATGCCAATATGCCCATTCTTAATTTGCTAAACCCATTTCAGCACTATACAAACCCTCCAAAACATCCTCTGCCTCTCTGTAGTGCTTTGAGGACTGCAAGCCAGAGAAGTGATTTGGCAACTCTTCCAGCAGGGAACTTTAGTAAGAAGTTGCAATATTCAATTACTGCAGTAGTACTGCAGTTGTGTTTTATCTGAAATGATGTCAAAACTGTTATGTCCTGATATCACAGTATCCACTATCCTAATGCCACACTGTTCTCAGTGCAATGTGGCCTGCTGCAGAGCAACTACTTACATTGTGTGTCCATGCAAGGAGCGGAGTGGCACAGGACCTGGAGGTAGAGCACAAGCTTTCTACCATGAGCTATAAATGCCACTTAGGTCAAGAGCTATCTGTTAATGCAGTAGGTGTTTGAGACAGAAGTTCCAGATAGGATAAGGAAAATAAGGTCTCATCACCAGGGACTGGTTACAGTCTCTAGTTGGGTCAGTCATGGAGCGGTACACTTGTAAGGGGAGAAGAGGTTCCATTTATGAGTCTGCCTCTCTCCGTCAGCAAAATGCTCTGCTGTGGACAGTCCTACCCAACAGCCTCTTACTGTGCCATTTTGTTAGAGCTAAGCGCCATGCAGAAAAGGGAGATGTAGATGGGGAAGGAAGAAGGTAGCATGATCATTATATGCTCCTCTGTAAGCATCCCGTTGCATTTTAGTATAAAAAACCTGACCTGCCCAGACCAGGCATATCCTTAGGCTCTATCTGTGGGGTACAGCCCTGTGAGTTTGCAGCAGTGCACTGCTCCATAGCAGTTTTGCCAGATGTTCCATCTAGGTCAAGTTAGTTTGAACCACAACCACCTTTTAGGTCAAGAAGGAAACAGTACAAGAGTAATATAATTAATAACTTCAAAGTGCAGCAATTACAGGTATTTCTTGTTCTTTAGAAGGCAGGAAAATTAAAATAAGACATCACTCCTGGAAGGCCAAAGCAAGTTTCCAATGTATCTACAATATGGTTTTAAAATTTTAAAATATACATTAAACACAAAAGAAAGATGCAACAATAATCTCCATTTGAAAAAGAGGTTATCAGCACAGTATAGGAGATAAACCACTGGCTACGTGTACATGTACAGTTAGACCTTTTTTCTTTACTCAACATGCACTTCTGTAATAATTTCTTAAATCTGGGCTGGTCTCCATTCCCTGGCAGAGTATAGACTTAGTAAAAAAAGCAGGACTAGAAAGCTAAATGGAGACATTTAGTCACACTACTTTAGCTAAACTGGTCTAGCTAAAGCTCTTCAGCTGAAGGCCCTTGCCTGAATCTCAGCTAAAATGCTTTAGCTAGATTAATTTAGCTAAAGCACCTTAACTAGCGCACACTCCCTGAGCCAGGTTTCCTTTGCTTCTCTGTCCCATGACAAGAAGAAAATTATCCAGCTGATTTTCTCCCATCTCCCAAAATTCACCCTACTAAAGCCCAAATCTGGAGAGTCAGACTTGTTCTTCCTATTATGTGCAATTAATATTAAAATGTGGAGACACTGTGATTGTTCAGAAAAAAAAACACTGCCAGGATACCACATTCATTCTTAAATGAAGCAAAATGTTATATAAAACAAATGGAAGAACACCACAGAGTACTACAACAACGTTAATTTATATAGAAAGCCAAGTGAGGAGCTCTTTCAGAACTGACAGCTGTTTTTAAAGAATGTGCACACATCTTACACTAGTTTTATTGTGGCCTATAACATTAAAGGTATTTTGATGCAGACAGTAATTTAGTGCATAAAAGTGAGGTAGGCAAGAAAAGAAAAGATTTTATACTCCTGCCTAATGTAAAATGAACTCCAGGTGCCTGTGGCTTTTCAGCATTAGCAGATGACAAACATCTAATAGGAGTTCTAAGAGCTAAAGACCAATATGCAAGACTATGCACATATATATTCCTGGAGACAGCCCAAACCTAGTCACATACAGCATCTCAACAAGTCTGGAAGCAGAGCTACAGGTAATGTATAGCTCAACTGACAGCCAGGAATACTTCCTTTTATCTAATACCAGTGTAGAGTACAGGTAGTGAAACTAGTATGTGTGTTAACATTTGTGATCTTTGATTGTAAGCGTGTAACAAGGTGACACAATCAGTTCCCTCTTCTACGATGTGGGAGGATGGAGAATAATATACAATACTTCTAGCCTGATACTTCTAACTTTCCCCTTCATCCTTCTATTGTCTTCTAGTTGGATATTTCTCAGCTCAAATGTGACTTCTGAATAGTTACCATGAGGTTTCTCTCCTGTGACCCAAGGAATGTATGACAGAGATACAAAAAGAATCAACTGCATGAAGTGCCAGTGTTTTTGTTCTGAGCTTGACTCCTGCTAGACTTAACTGAAGCCATTTGATCTACCCATGTGAACAAAGATGAGTATATCTACTTCCAGTATAAAAGTAAGCACAAAAGCTCCCTTACTAATTACTTCACTGAAGTATAAGGATGAAGTTACATATGATCTACAAGGGACTCACTCACCAAGATCACGTACAAGTCATTAATTTACAAAGCTTCCCTATCTTCATACATTCTGTGGATTGTGTTGGTCACATTTGGACACAAGTAAAGAATCCACGCTTTCTTTGGCTTTCCTTGGTGGGTTGTTATTTTTTTTTTCATTTAAAATCACATACTATCATATAGGAAATGCAAGAAAATGCAAATCTTTTTCAACTATTTAGTACAAGTCATGCACATATCTAGCCCAGAATACAGGCTTTGCATTTGTCATGATTTTCACCCTTTCTCCACAACAGGATATGCTTTTACATCAACAGTGTGTTTGACAGAATGCAGAAGATTTCATAACATCAAACTCCAGATGTCTACTTACTATTTGAGATTTCCTTGGCATTGGTGCTGGTGGCTGGATCTGTGCCAAAGTATTTGTTGTAGAACCAGTTTGTGTTACTGGAATTTCACATACAGAAGATGACTCTCCTGCTGCTAATGTAAGTAAAACAAGTACATTATAGGCATACTTCAAAAAAAGTAAGCATAATGATACAAACTGAAACCAAATTAATTATTATGTCCCTAGAGTATTTAATTTTGAGTTGGTTCTTTATAAGCAATTTTTTATCATCTTTCTCTACCAAAGAAACCTTCTTTTCCTTGCTACCCAAAGCCTTGAACACTGCAGATATGCTAACAGAAAAAAGCCTGTAACATAGATGACAGCAGAACTAAATTTCCCCATTCACTCACTACAGACTGTGCTTTCTTAGTGAAAGACCATGATTATCAGCATAATGTATCCTTCACAGGAAACTCCCAACCCAGATGGCAGACAGCTGTTACCTAATTTCCCTTGAGTATGTTAAGGGAAAATAAAAAAGTATCACAGTAAGAACTAATGAACATAATATATATAGTGGAAGGGTAAACTGGGTAGGAGACATTCTACCACAGAGCCCCCACAAACTACTATGAACATTTTGCTGAGATGACATTATTGTAATGTTGAATAGTGGAAAGTGCAGAATGAATAATGAACTCTGATCATTACCATGAAAAGAGCAATACTGATTTGTAATGTAATGAAAAGTGGCACTACATGAACTTTAGATTTTCCAAGTAAATCCATGTTTATCTCTTCCAAAATACGTGTTACCTTAGAATCATAGAATTATTAAGGTTGGAAGAGGCCTCCAAGCTCAAGTCCAACTGTCAACCCAATGTCACCATGCCCACTAAAGCACACTTTATAGTGCCATATCAGTATGTTTTCTGAACACCTCCAGGGTGTTCATGACCCATGCAAACAAGGGACTATCTGAAGTTTTCATAATGTATCCTTTGTCTGCATGAATTTGAATTCAATTGGAATCAAATCTCTCAAGTGATGTCATGGACAACAAGGAGGAGTGAAACACTAGAAGTGCTTTCTGAACACCAGAAAATGCTTTGCTACTGCGTGGGTGACCCAGAACTTCTGCAGGTTGCAGAGGATGGGTATGGGATCTCCATCATTTAGCACATTCAAAAGCCATTTGGAGATGGTCTTGGAAAACTGGCTCTGGGTGGCCCTGCTTGAGCAGAGGGGTTGGGCAGATCCCTGTGGTCCACAGGTCCCTCTCAACCTCAACTACTCTATGATTCTGTTTCTTATTACATGGCCACTTTGTTCACAGTAACTAGCCTTTAACTGTTCATGCAGAAAAGCTTCAGGCAGCAGGGCCTACACAGTTAAGGAGAAACAAAAGTGCTAGTACTGACTGTAGGTAAATGTGTAAGGTAAATTAAAAAAAAAACACACTCTCAATTAGGCTGACTGCTTAATTACTCTAAACCATAATTACCTGTTTGTTGTAGAGACCCAAGTCCTCTGGACTGCCCTTTATTAGTTAAGCCACAGGACTTCTCAGTTCTGTGTAGAAAGTTAGAAATCCATCCATTTAAGAAAGGTATAAGAACTTAAACTGCAACAATACAGAGTATTTTCTAAATGATAAAATTCTTGTAATGTCTTGAGTACAATCCAGTGACAGCAGTTTTTCTTTAAAAAACACTACTTTCCTTCTATGTTTTTGATAATACTAATCACAAGTTGCACTTAATTTAAAAAATGTACGACAGAATAATAACATAGGTACAATTGCAAATATTAATATTACAAATATAGGTACAATTACCAATAATAACTGCAATTTGAGCAAAGCAGAGTCAGGCAATGTTAAATTACTAGGCTGTATTGTTTTTACTGTGGGAATCCTTGTAATCTGTGACATTAGTGTCTGCCTTCTGGTTATTCTCATACTCTAGAACATATATCACTGGCAAAGGTATGTATGCTTTATACATGACCTGGCATGTTAGATACCATAAGACTGGAAAGTTATGAATAATTAAGTATATTAAATACTAAAATTATATTGGTTACCCAGGAATAGGCTTTCTTTGAGAGATCCTACTAGGAGGTTGTGGGGGCAGAGGTGGTGGGGTTGGCTTGTTTTGTGGAGGAGTTGACTGCTGTTTAGATTGCTGGTTCAAAGCTTCTATAATACTGGCTGTCTTTGCCACTGGAGGTGGTGGTGCTGGAGAAAGGACATCTATAGAAGAAAGGCAGACAGTAAAATGGAATTACGTTTCTATTTACATTTTGTTTCTTTGGTTCATATCAGAGGTTTGCCCATTACAGAACTTAACCCCATCCCAGTAAAACACTTTGCTGCAGTAACTTAGACAGAAAGCAATCCTTGCACTGGAAGAAGGACTCCTTTGGAAAGAGGTGTACCTTTTGTTTCATTTAGTCAAGGTCAGAGAGCTCACAAGTAATTCAGATGTTTCAAACATTAAAGTACAGGCAATGGAAATTCTTACCAAAGTCAGTCACCTTCTTGAAAATAGTTGATGAGAATATATTTGACAAAATGCTAATACTGTTTGCTCACTCGAGGTCCTCTGTGTTTTATGGAAAAGTAACTAAGTGAATGATATCTAAGAAAGATGTTTAAAGGAACATCTTTACTTAAACATGTTACAAGTAACTCTAATTAAATTCACATTAGGTTTAATTAATTATTTAATTAATTGAAATTTGTACTGAGTTCTTGAAACCACAACAGCAGCTGGCCATGCATTAATATATCTTTTTGCATTCATATGGGCTGCAGAAATCAAGCACAATGTGGAGACTGAGCCTTAGGCTTACAGTTAACACTCATCCTTACAACTAGGGAGAAATGCAGCACTGAAACTTCGCATATCTAAGAGCTCTTTATCTCTTGTAGTAGTATTTCCTGTTGACCCTGCACTACACCATACAGTCCTCACTGGAACATCAGAGAAAACTGTTCATACAAAGGTACTGGATGGGAAAGATAGGCCGAAGCTACAGTCACCAGAAGAGAAAGTATGAGTTGTGGAAATGGAAAAATAAGCCTACTATGATTAGATACAGCAGAAGGAAAAACAGAGGAAGTGGAAACATACTTGTAGATGTTACACGCAATGGCGGCACAGGGGGATGAATAGCTGGTGGATCTGATGAAGACCTCTGCCTGCTTATACTTTCCACTCCTAAAGAATTTGTCTTCCACATTGCGTTAGATGAAGAAATTGTCTGAATACCACTGCCAAGAACTGAAGGCTGGACTAAAAAGAGAGGAAAATACTGTATTATTATTAATGTTTACCCCAAGCACAAAGTGTTAATATTCACACTTGTGCTTTTAAAAACTGTGCAGCTAGACCACTATATTCAACAGTAAGAACCACTGTCACCCTCCTGGAATGCTGGATCAAAAATCAATCTGGCATAATAAGTAACTCAGAAGTTTTGGGGTGAGGACTTACTAACACTTCACTTAAGTAACTTTGTCTCAGTCATTACATTGAAATATGTCAATGCTTGAAAAAGCAGAAGTTTCTCAACAAGAAAAAAGGCAGCAAGTCTTTCTACCTTTTTTAATCACTGATGGCTGTAATCTTTTCAGGTACTGCAAGTAAAGGACCTCACTCACACAAGCACTAGCAGACACTACTCACTCATAGCAATGAGTAACGACAGAAAACTGTGATTCTCAATTTCACCCAGACAAGAAGCTGTACTAGTCACGAAACAGCTGCAAAGTACAACTTCTTCAGGGACTCTTAAATGGCTCCATTCTTGGGCTGAAGATCTCTATTTGTAAACACACTCTACAGGCTTTCTTCATGCAGCCACTGTTGCATGTATCATGCCACTTCTCCCTACTCAGCACATAAGCATAGTATTAAGAAAAGATGAAACAGAGTAAAGTATGAATAAATATGTTGCAGGGAAAAGCATAAAAGGCTCAGAAAACTTGGAGGACAGCCTAAAAGCTAAGAGGATAAAGGAGTAGTAATACATTGTAAGCATAACATCAATATCAGCAAACAACAGGTAGCTAAGATCAATGACACTTTTACAGCTTTTAACTAAGCATGTGTAATAATAGGCAAATACCTACACTGCTAGAATAAAGAACATGAGCCAATAATCTAAGGCAGGCAGCATGCTTTCTTGGCATGAGTTGCATTGTACTGGTGCCAAGAAGTGTGGAGTTGGGAATGAAATTAAAATGACACCCTTTTGAAAAGTGTCATTTAATCTGGGCAAACTGTGCGTAAAAGCAAGGTCCACCATGATTAAAATAATACCAAAGGCTAAAGCAGTCTTTTTCACACTTCAATTGTATTATTAATGTAGAGATAGAATTTAACAGGTAAACAGACTAAACAAGCTCCTTGGAGGAATTTTCCTGTTTGCTGAGGGAAACGTTCCTTTCCATTAAGAAAAAAAAAAGTGTCTAGACATTAAGCTTAACCCCCATGCAAAAAATGAATCCCACCTTGTGATTTACATAGTTTTTATATGCTGCTAAACATCCCTCAGTCTCATGCTGTTCTTTTTAAGTAATACCATACCATGCTGCTCTATTGTTCTGGTTTTTTGCCCCAAAAGAAGATAGTTTAATCTGACTTCTATGCTGCAGCCATTCCTATGAGACCAATACCTGACTTTTCTTATTACACAGATGTTCAGTTTGCCATCTCAAACACAATCACTGGTGTATGGAGCTTTGCATTCTGACCTGCACACAATGCTCTCCAAAGACAGAAGCCACTCACATACACCTACAACATTCCACTCACAGTCTGAATTATACCACAGAAAATCATGTGTTTGCAATCAATTTTCTTGAAGTGAATTTCAAATAGGTTTAGTATCCATGAAAGCCAATGAATTAATATAGGTATTAGAACAATGAAACAGACCAAACGTGTACTGTACAAGGAGGACCTATACAGATTTCTCTATGCTTCTGCCATATGAATCGAAAAAATCGTTGCACATGAAGATAAGAATGATGTTCATGGCATCAGCTTTAATGGAAGACTTTACAAGCACACATCCCTTCTGAACCAGAGTAAGTGATGCATATTTTATGTTGTTCTGTTGATCAGGGTATAACCCGTAATCGGCAGTTAAATTTTCAGTTAGCTACCACTTCTCCACATCACCACATTCATACTTCTATTTCAACAACTCCTAAGCATATATTTATTACAAGAAGATTACGCTAAGTCAAAATATCTCATGCTCTCCCTTTCCTCTCCATTTTCCCATATCTTAAACAATTTTCCACAGAGGCAAATGCTACTGAAATTTTATGTTTAAACAACGCTGGCAGTGACACTTCAAGAATCACAAGTACGAAAAGACAGAATATAATAAAAAAAAATTAATGCTGAGCTAAATTGTCTGCAGCTCTCATTTTACCAGTTTGTTTAATGCTACTGAGTTACTTTGGGACTGTTTTCCCAAACATAGTTGTATGCTTTTTTCAGGTATACTGAAAATTAAACTTGGAACAGGTTAATTCATTAATGACTTGGATGAGGGATTAGGGTGCAATGTCAGCAAGTTTGCTGATGACACCCCAGCAGACTGTGCTGCCATTCAGCGAGACTTGGACAGGCCAGAGAGCTGGGCAGAGGGAAATTTAATGAAGTACAATAAGGGTCAGTGTAGAGTCTTGCATCTGGGTAGGAGCAACCCAAGGTACCAGTATAGTTTGGGGACTGACCTGTTGGACAGCAGTGCAGGAGAAAGGGACCCAGGGGTCCTAGTGGACAGGAGGATGACTATGAGGCAACAGCATCCTGGGAGTGGATCAGAAGGGGGGTGGTTCTTCTCCCCCTCTACTCTACACTAGGGAGAACACAGTCTTGTGTCCATTTCTGGGCTCCTCAGTATAAGAAGGACACAGGGGTGCTGGAAGGTGTCCAGCATAGAGCAACAGAGATGATGAAGGAAGTAGAACACCTCTCCTTATAAGGAAAGGCTGAGGGAGCTGGGTCTCTGGAGCTTGGAGAAGAGGAAGCTGAGGAGTGACCTCATTAATGTCTATAAATATGTGAGGGGTGGGTGTCAGGAGGATGGAGCCAGGCTCTTCTCGAGGTCATCTGGTGATAGGACAAGGGGCAGTGGGAGCAAGCTGGAACATAGGAGGTTCCATATGTATATCAGAAGGAACTTCTTCATGATGAGGGCAACAGAGCACTGGAACAGGCTGCCCAGGGCGGTTGTGGAGTCTCCTTCTCTAGAGACGTTCAAGACCCACCTGGATCTGTTCCTGTGTGACTTGGTCTAGGTGATCCTGCTGTGGCAGGGGGATTGGACTAGATGATCTTTTGAGGTCCCTTCTGATCCCTAATGATTCTATGATTCTATAACAGATTGAGCAGATCCATTTTCAATATATAAAGTAATTGGTAAATTGTTCTAGTACTTACCTGTGCAAAATAACTGCAAAAAAACCTATAAAAATTAAAGTTATATCCTATTCTTCAAAAATACCATGATATTTTCTAGTTTTAGTACCTTTGCCAATATTCCTTGGAGGTAGAGGAGGTGCACTGCTTGTAACAGGTACTGCAGGCTGAAGAGGAGCAGGACTGAGTATTGCTCCATAGGTTTCGTTCTGTAATATACTTGGCATAAATCCTCTTTGCTTGTCCTTAGCAATGTTTGCTGCATCTCTTGCCAGGGATGCTACATTAGGTTGAAGTTGGCTTGATCCTAGTTGATAGAAGCTTACAGGCCTGTCCTCTCTCCGATTGGGACTGGGTTGCTTAAACACAATAACAATACAGTAACTGATACCACATTAGTTTTGCCCTTTTTTTTATTAGTGAATAGAAAGTTACTAGCTTCTAAAAAGACAAAAATAAATTGTTGTTACTTTTATTATGCAATTAAAAACCTACATGCTGTCTTCTTCAAGACAAAGAAACTGTGTACATTAACCCCAACATAAAGATTAAATGTGAGTCGCAGTTCAAAATAATTAATTTTCTCATTTTATCCTTTAGTATGCTTGTACAGGATTATATTGTATCCTTAGACACACAGGAGTATATGCCAATAGTCAACATAAGCACTCAGACTGGATCAAAAATAAAGGAATCAATTAAAATTCCCTGTATCAAAATACCAGGCAATATTGAAGACTTTAAACTTCATCTGAAGTTCAGCAAGATCAGATCCCAAACAGATGATCATGATCTCAAAAACAATTGCATTTAAGTATTCTACCTGTGGCTTAGCCTACAACTAATCAGGAGCCCCCACTTCTAAAGAACTCTCTTCAGCTCACTAATACTGTCAGGGGAGTTCAGGAGATTACTTCAGTTGGCAGCTGGGATGTAACATTGTTCATCCCACGCACATTATCAAATGAGATTTAATTTGCTGTCTGTGAGATTTGCAGCAATTCATCTGCTTGCTATGCACACTTAGCATCATTTTTCCCTGTTTCAGCAGTCAGCAAAGTAATTGTTATTTAAAATTGATAATTAAAATAGATGAAGTTTTAAGTTCATGTGGCTAGTACAGGAATGGTTTGTAATGATCTGCAGCTCAGAGCCCAAATATACCTTCAGAAACAGTGTTACACTAATATGTTGCTGATATCCTGTCTGTATGGAATGAAAATAACCATTTAAAGTAACAGCATTTAGGCAGGAAAAAAAATCACACCAACACTATTATAAATAAGCATTACTTTCCCCATGAATATATTCAGTGATTAGTTTGGATTGATCATGTAGGGCCCTTAGACATATTAGAGCACAGTGTTACTATGCTGGATCCTGACAACATCGACAAGATGGGGCTCACAGGCAATGTGAAAAGCTTTGGCTGCAGTGATCATGAGATGGTGGAGTTCATAGTCCTTACGGCAATGAGGACAGCATCCAGCAATTTTTCTACCCTGGACTTCCAGAGAGTGGACTTTGGCCCCTTCATGGTGGAGTGCAGTGGGACAGAGTTCTAGAGGGACTGCAACCCTAGAAAAGCTGCTGAACATTCAAAAACTCCCTCCTCCAGGCTCAAAAGCACTGCATCCCTACACGAAGAAGGGAGCCCTCTATGGACGAGCAAGGAACTCCTGGACAAACTCAGAAACAAGAGGGAAACCTACAGAAGGTGGAAGCAGAGATTGGTACCCTGGGGGCTAACAAAGGAATTATCTGTGCAGTCAGGGGTGCCAAAGCCCAGACAGAATTAAATCCATTCAGAGACATCCAAGGCAACAAGAAAAACTTCTACAGGTGTACTGGAGGAAAAAGGAAAAGTAGAGAAAATGTGTCCCCACTCTGGCAGGGAACAAGTGACCTAGTAATCTGGGATATGGAGAAGACTGAGGTGCTCAATGACTTTTTACATCAGTGGTCACCAGCAAGCTCTCAACCCATGGCACCCAAAGTCACAGGAATCAAAGGTCGGTATTGGATGAAAGAAATACCAGCCATGGTAAGGGTAGATCAGGTTTGTCACCTGAACCTGAAGGTTCTTTATACAGTCCACGGGACCTGATGGGATTCACCCAAGAGCTCTGAAGGAACTGGTGGATGAAGTTGCTAGGTCATTATCCATCACATTTGAGAAATCATGGTGGTCTGGTGAAGTTCCCACCAGCTGGGAAAGGGGTTAACATAACCTCCATTTTAAAACACAATAAAAATTATGACCTGGGGACCCACAGGCCAGTCAGTCTCACCTCATGTCTGACAAGGTCATGGAGCAGGTCCTCATGGAAACTACATTAAGGTACATGAAAGATAAGGAGGTCACTGGTGACAGTCAACATGGCTTCACCAAGGGCAGATAGTGCCTCACAAATCTGGTGGCCTTCTATGACAGGGTTACAGCTTTGGTAGACAATAGTAGAGCAACTGACTTCATCTACCTGGACTTTTGCAGGGCATTTGACACTGTCCCACTACATCCGGTCCTCTAAAATAGATATGGATTTGAGAGGATGGACCACTCAGTGGTTAAAGAATTGGCTGACAGATGCACTCAAAGAGTTGTGATCAATAGCTCAAAGTCCAAGGGGAGATCAGTTACAAGTGCTGTTCCTTAGGGGTCTTGTTTGGGTCCAGTGTTGTTTAACATCGTTGTCAGTGACACGAACAGTGGCATTGAGTACAATGTCAGTAAATTAGCCAACGATACCAAAGCTGTGTGGGATGGTTGAGACGCTGGAGAGAAGAGAGGCCATCTAGAGGGACCTTGACAAGCTTGAGAACAGTTGCCTTGGGAGGCTGTGGATGATTCCTCCCTGGAAGTGTTCCACACCAGGTTCAATGGGGCTCTTGGGCTACCTGATTTAGTAAGAAAGGTCCCTGCCTAAGGCAGCAGGGTTGGAACTCTGATCTCTGAGGTCTCTTTCAACCTAAACCATTCCATGATGCTATGTATATGACAGCCATATACATTAACCCTTATGTTAACTAACATACATTAAGGTGCCTCTCTGCAACAGAAATTGTCTGAACTGCACCATCAGCAGATCTAAATACTCCCGATGCATTGAAACAAACTACTGATTCAAATTAAAAAAAACAAAAACAAACCAAAAAACCCACACCAAACTAATCGTAATGTGATCGCCACCACACAGTCATACATTTTATACCTTAAAGTGGGAAAAGAAGGGAAACTATAATTTAAGGAACTAAAATTTAAGCTGATACATTTTATGACAGAACTCTATTTCACATGCCTACACAAAAGAGAAATGTCGTTGAAATAATTATGAAGACCATACTCATGAATATGCATACATAAAAATATGAATGTATTTATACACACTTGCAGCTTTTCATCCACATCATCATCACTTTCATCCAGATCTTCATGGAGTAGCCGCCATTCATATTCTACATGAACATGAGAATTAAATCTTCCAGACAGTGCTTGTGTAAGCTAAGGGAAAAAAGATGACTGTTGACACCTCTGTTACATCCACTACTTATTTTAAAACAACCTATTTAAAGACAAACAAAAACCACATATAGAAGAAACCTTGGTTTCTAAGTACCAATTTAAGTTGTATTTTAAAAAACAGATTTTGGTAATCCGGAGAGTTATAGCATTGGGATAAATTTAAAGAATTAATGTTTGTGAAATACAGCACGAATAAATCATAAGCAACTAGGTTTTTCCTTAACCAGTGTAGATCATTCTCCACTGCAGGACTGTTCTCCATTTGTTGACAATAAGCACCATTGCCTTTTTAACTTGGATTTAGAAATAGCAAGTCAGAAATTAACAGTCTTGGCAGGTTTTGGAATCAGACTTGCTTACTAAGAAGCCTTCACACACACACACACCTTTTCTTGCCTACTAGAAGTAGCGAGGTTAACCCATCTCTTTACAGAATTACAAGAACGGTTTGGGTTGGAATGGACCTTGAAAGATCATCTAGTCCAATGCCCCACCCCTGCCACAGGCAGGGACATTCAACCTGATACAGAGCAGTTCCAGTGATGGGCTTGGCATCTATGGCCTTCACTCATAACTAGTAGTTTAGAATTCAGTAAGATGTTAGAAGGAATTGTAAAACATTTAGGTTTGGAATGACATTTCGGATCACCCAGTCCAGATCTAAATCACGTCCCTAAGCACCATACCTACACGTGTTTTACATTTCTCCAGGGATCATGATTCAACCACCTCTCTGGGCAGCCTATTTCAAGGGTTTATAATACTTAATCAAGAAGTTTTCTCTAATATTCAATCTAAACCTCCCATGGCACAACTTGAGAATACTTCCTCTCTTCCTATCACTTTGTTACTAAGGAAAAGAAACTGACACCCATCTACCTATAACCTCCTTTCTAGGTATATGTACTGTAGAGAACTGCATTTCCTCCGCCTCATTTTTACCAGACTAACCAATACACTTCCCACCGCTGCTCCTTACAGGAGCCTGCTCTCTTCACCAGCTTCATTGCCCTTCTTTAGACCTGCCCCAGTGTTTTAATGTCCTTCTTGTAGTGAGGGGCCCAAAACTTAACCCAGTCCTCAAAATGCAGCCTCATCAGTGCCAAGTATAGGGGGACACTCACTTCCCTACTGCTGGCTACACTATTTCTGACACAAGCCAGGATGCCATCAGCCTTCTTGGCCACCTGGACACTCTGCTGACTCATATGCAGCTGGCTGTCGACCAACAAACCAAGGTCCTTTTCCACTGTGCAGTTTCTCAGCTACTCTTCCCCAAGCCTTTTGTGGTGACCCAAGTACAGGATCTTGCACATGGCTTTTGCTGACTTGACCCATCATCGATCTAGCCTGTGCGAATCCCTCTGTAAAGCCTAACTACCTTCAAGCAGATCAACATTCCTCCCTAAATCAGTGTCATCTGCAATCTCACTGAGATAGATCTGGAACTAATAGCTCAAACAGAATGAATTCTCATTCCAAAGCATTTTACAAGAAATACTATTTTCTTATTAAAGTATATAATTTAATACATGCATATAACTATGTCTAACCACACAACTATACCATCTGGAATATATCGATTAACTACTCAACTATAAACTGTTAAATATTCAGACACAGTTTCACTTATAAATGCACAAACACACAGAAAGATGCAACACTTACCAATTCTTCACAGTGAGTATGTTTCAAACGTTTAGCTATATCAAATGGTGTCTCTCCTGATTCATTAGCTATATTACAGCAAGAAAAGAAAGTTATGATGACAGGCATCACTATTAACATGTCCATAACTAAAGACAAACCTGCAAGTACATAATACAGTACTAACCAACACCCTTTAAAATTAATCTCTTTCCTTTGTATGCAATTCTAACTCATACTGACCCTCTGAATGTGACAAGCAAGAACTACTCAACATGTCCTGTACATGGAATGACAGTCATGAAATAGCAGTATGTGAATACACAAGATACAATTAAAAATCTCAATACAGACCTATCTAAAATTGTTTTCAAAACAATGGTAACAAATAAGCCAACTTTAAACTTTACCTGAACAGTAAATACTGATATTTTTAATAATGACATGATATTCACAGAAATATGATTAACAGTTGAGGAGAAAATGCACTTATTCCACCCTCACCATTTCTTATCCGAAGCAGTGACAAATACAAAATTGAAATACACGTTACCCTTTTACCTATTTCAATAGAAGCCTTCCCTCTCAGCAGCAGTTTGAGGCACTCAACGTTGTCTGTCAGACAGCAATAATGAAGGGCTGTGCTACCTTTACATGTTTGCTTATCTAGATTGCCACTATGGGAGCACAAGAAAGAATAAGAAAGCTGATTAAGTTTCCTACCCTATATCAATAAACCTTTCAGTACAAGATTTTCAGGATTAAACTTAAATTTTCAAATAGTTGAATAATATCTGAATAGTTTTTCATACACATACCTGTTCTGCACTAAAAAGTCAACTATATGAAGGGATGTTCGATCAACTGACCTAACAGCAAGGTGAAGTGCTGTTTCATCTTGCTCCTACGAATAAAACATAAGAGTACATTTGCTTCCTCTGATCTACAGAGAAGCATACACATACAAGACATATATTAGATTAAAACATTTAATTTCAAAAGATTCAGACATGTTGCCATCAAATAATCTCTTGTGAAGGCTTCTGTTGCTTCTCTTTCATACCTTTAAACAAATGTGTTGAAACCTAATAAATTGCTGAATTAGTTAAAGATTAATGTATTAGTACATTGAAAACATGATAATATTTACAAACAATTTTAGATGAAACCATTTAATCTCATTTTGTTATTGTTAGATTACATAATTGAAAGGACAAATGTTCAGAACAGTGTTTCGAATAAAACATTAGTCCATTTTAACTAATGAAGGCATAGTACTCTTACAACAATTTGTCTAATAAAATTTACAAAACTTACATGGCCATTGGCTAGTGGAATTTTTTCTGTGAGATCCACACCATCAGCATATACTTGGATTAATCCAAGAATGTCTCTTGATTTGACTGCTTCACAAAGAGCATGCAATTTAGCTGCACTGTCAGCATGCTTTTTCCTTGCATATTTTCTCTCAATGTACTTGGCAGTTATATAGTTTTTTCTTGCATTCCTGAAATTCAGTATAATTTACTTCTGTAACTTTTAGCAGAAGATACACATTGGAATTTCCATAAATACATATAAGTAATTTGAAATTAATGTGGGAAAGAATATTTCTCATTAATTATGATATTTTTTCTTTTAAATAATCATACAAGATGCAGTCTTGTATTTTCAGTATGAAATGCAGCTACAGAACAAATCAAATATCTACAATCAAATATCTAATATAAAGATAAACCACACATTTTTCTCTCTGAACTCTGGTGTTAAGTTGAGATCAATATCACCCAGCACTATGTATAGAAGATACATCAAAACTTCATAATGCTGGTTTCCTAACTGCAGCTTTTGCTTGTTTCGATGATTTGTACTCCTAGACATGGTGGAATGGGACAGAAGGTAAGGGACACAAAAGTCTGTCTTAGAGCTCTGCACGGAGTATCCAGGTTTCAAATCTGTACTCGCAGTATTATGTCCAGTAAAGCAGCTCTTCACCACAACTATAACAAGGAGGATGCAGTGGAGTTTTCAGTTTCACCTCTAAATTAAGGTGGAACCTTAATATGCTTGGATCTGCACAAATTTAACTGTTTTCATCTTGTTACCCAGGTAACAAATAACTGATCCTCTTCCCATCACTACTAGGCAGGAGTTTGTACACCATCCAAAGGCATAACTCCTTACCAGCTCTCAGGATATGTACAGCATTGCACAGAAGACATTTAACAATGCCAGACTTCATAACCTATACACTACATAATGGGTAAAAAAAAATCAAATACTAAATTGGAACAATGGATAGTTCTTGCTCCTAAAGCACACAATTGTAGTCCTCCACAGTCTCTAAAATATGTCTGTCCTCAGGTTCTCATCTAATTTCAAAAGCCACAATTTTAATATGTAGATGTATCTAATTATTTTTTAATATCAGTTGTAGAAGCTACTGGTTTAGCATTCTGTAAAATATCAGTAATATTAATATCTAATATGTACTGTTGATAGCAGTAATGTAAGATTATTATAAAAATAATTATAAAAAAGCTTATATGGTGTAATATCAGTTCTATCAGAATGGTGGAAGTCCAGGTAATATACAATTACCTTCAACTAAAGTCTGTTTTTCTGGGACTCTTTCTGCATCATTTACTAGTAACTCTTATGATCAAATAGTATACAGCCATGTTGGTAGCTGTCCTTGCTGTATCTCTGCCATCACTATTCAGTGTTTTCAAGGAACTTAAATTCAATGTTTTGTCTTTATTCCACAGACTTATGTCCTATATATAGTTTATAAACACTAAGTGTTCAGTATCTTCCAGGTAAAATGTGCATATTCCATCTAAATAATATGTTTACATAGCACAGGATTAAGTGCTTCATTTTTAATTATTATTCTTGTGTGTCTCTAAACTTCTCAGTAAGTCATGCTTAATTTGTCATTGTCCCACAAACCATGATTCAGATAGTTGGTAAAAAAAAAATAAACGCTTACTCTTGGGGAGATCAAATCAGATAAAGTTCAATAAAACAGACATTCAAAACATCAGAAAAGGGGTTACTCCTTGGCTCTAAGGCTATCTATAAGACATTACAGATCTTTCATGGCCTGCTGGTACAAACCATAATGGCACAACCCATTAGCAATATTAAATGAAAAGCCTGCTTTTTTCACTACTGGCTCTACTTACATATCACTGCTTGGATTAGGTTTGACTGTCTCATCAACTGGCAGGCAGAATTCCATAATCTCATTAAATCCAGCATTCCCAATATTCTTTGCAAGCTGTTAACAAAAAAAATAAAAAGCCACAGCTCACTATTTAACACAGATGTTCAATTAGTGGCCACAAATGCACTAGCAGGAGGACAAGGAAAAATGGGAGTTGTGATTTTTTATTTGCAGTTCCTAGTTCCGATACTATTCCTGTGACCATGAACAACTCCGGTATCTTTCCGGATGTCAGTTTTCAGGTGGGATATAACAGATGAATAAGTAACTGCAGAATAATCCATCAAAACATCAGTTCATACAACAAATACATATACTGTGTGCTGGGTAAGAACTCCCAAATGAACAGAGTGGTAACTTCTTTGTGAGGAACGGCTGAATACATTTTCTTCCTCTGAAGACTAAATTTACTTTCTAAAATAATACTAAATAATTAATGGACTAAGTATTTGTGAAGTCCTTAAATTTTTAATTTGAGAGGCTCATTTCTACGTCAAACAGCTGTGTCCTTTATAAAGCAACCAAGGGTAAAAAGACTTGGAAACACAAAAATATGAAGCCTCTACTAATTTGTTTATAGGAAGACACTACGCTCCAGGAGGTTCCCTTACACTTGCCAAAATAAAATTTCTTAAATTATGTTTATCCAGAACTAACTTTCAGGATTGCAGCAACTTCTCATTAACGTGACAAACGTATATTTCTGTTGGGAGTATTTTATAGTACTATTTTAAGGGTGCCTAAGGAGTTGGCGCAAGAGCTAGTTAAGCCTCTCTCCATAATTTATCACTGGTCCTGGATAACTGGAGGTCCCAGATGACTGCAGTCTGGCCAATGTGGGCACCATCCACAAGAAGAGACAGAAGGAAGATTCAGATAATTACAGGCCTGTCAGCCTGACCTCAGTGCCTGGCAAGGTTATGGAGCAGATCATTCTGAGTGCCATCAAGCGGCAGGTACAAGGCAATCAGGGGATCAGGACCAGACAGCATGGGTTTAGGAAAGGAAGGTCCTGCCTAAACAACTTGATCTCATTCTATGTCTGAGTGAGCTGCCAAGTGGATGAGGGGAAAACTGTGGATGTGGTCTACCTAGACTTCAGCAAAGCCTTTGACACTGTCTTCCACAGCATCCTCCTGGAAAAGCTGGCAGCCTATGGCTTGGATGAGACACCCTCCACTGGGTTAAAAACTGGCTGGATGACCTGGCACAGAGTGCTTGTGAATGGTGCCACAACCAGTTGGTTTCCAGTGACCAGTGGTGTCCCCCAGGGATCAGTGTTGGGCCCAGTTCTATTAAACATCTTCACAGATGACCTGGATGAGGGGACTGAATCTACCTCGAGTAAATTCACAGATGACACCCAAGTTCACATGGGAGGAAGATGCTGTAGAGAGATCTGGACAGGCTGGGTCAATGGGCAGAGGCCAACAGCATGGCATCTAACAAGGCCAAGTGCAGGGTCTTACATTTTGGCCACAATAACCCCCAGCAGAGCTACAGACTGGGGAATGAGTGGCTGGAGAGCAGCCTGGTAGAGACCGACCTGGGAGTACTGGTTGACAGCTAGCTAAATATGAGCCAGCAGTGTGCCCAGATGGCACAAAAGGCCAATGGAACAGCATGGCCAGCAGGACTAGGGATGTCATTTTCCCACTGTACTCAGCATTGGTGAGGCAGTTCTGGGCCCTTCTCTTCAAGAAAGATATAGAGGTACTGGAGTGGGTTCAGAGGAGAGCAATGAGGCTGGTGAAGGGACTAGAAATAGTCTTTTATGAGGAGAGGCTGAGGGAGCTGGGGTTGTTTAGTCTGGAGAAGACTCAGGGAGGACCTTATCACCCTCTGTAACTACCTGAAGGGAAGTTATAGACAAGTGGGGGTCAGACTCTTTTTCCAGGCAATGAGTGGTAGGATGAGAGGGCAGGGCCCAAGGAGGCGGTGGAATCCTCATCCCTGGAGGCGTTTAAGAAAAGACTGGACATGGCACTTAGTGCCATGGTCTAGCTTAATATAGGCTGAGCTTGATGATCTCAGAGGACTTTTCCAGCCTCAATGATTCTGTAAGTTAATAAAAGCAGTTTGATTACCAGAAGTTCAGATGTTCCCAGCACATCTAATGTAAGTGATTGCATTCTAGAATAGTGAACACCAAGTTCTCTATGGATTCCTGAGCATTCAATGCAAGTTAGAATTCCCAAATTTGTTGAAAGCCAGGTAGGATCTGAAAAAGAACACTCAGAGAATTAAAACTTATTCATGTAATCATTGTGATTCCTCTACATGCATTACTAGAGATGTTTTTTTTAATTTATGCCTTACACTTACTGTGAAACACAAACCAGGACTATTTTTAACAGTGAAAGGAGTGATGATGCAATCCTCTTTTTTAAAATATACGCTCTGTAAAGGACGCTGCTTTCAAAGAGTCCAGTTTGTCATTCTCCACACAGCTTTTAGGAAAAGCATTTTTGCACCACCGCAATAATGGTGTTACCTTCTTAACTAGGGACACAGATATAGTTCTAACTAAAATGCCTACAAGGGTTTGTCTTTTGTATTTCAAGTACTTTAGGGTAAGTGATGCAGCAGTGACTTTGAAGTATACAACAGATTCTCACTCAAAGATCCTAAGGCTCATTCTTTTCCTTTAGTTACCCGGGCTGGTTTTTTTTTATTCCTGGTATTTTGCACTCTTCCAGAAAACTAATTTATTTCTGAAGATTTAGACAGCTTAGAAAATAATTTGTTTGATAAAAGTTTGGTACTAGCCCTTTCAAATCATCTCCTTTAAAAAAAACAGGATTGACTCTTCTCTCAGTTGTATACACTATCTCCTTCTGGAACTTACTATTGATTTATAAAATGCTTCTGTAACAGAAAAGAACACAGGAACCAGTATGATTGAAAAAATAATTTGAAGTGGATTAAAGTAGAAATTAATCGATGAACAAAACCAACAGTGCAAACCACAGACAGCACATGCATTTTTTTCCCAATGAGCAGTCAGAGAGTACTCTCGCTTACTCTTGAGAGTTAGATGTAAGTTTTTTGAAAAAAAGAAAGATAAAACCCCAGGTATATTAGGAACATGACTTAGGTATCTTACTGCTGTCCAGTTTTATGTAAATGTTATGTAAAATATATTCTAATCAAATAGCATCAATAAATAAAATTTATTTATACACCAGAAGTTACAATAACAATGGAAGAAAAATGAGCTTCTTGGTAACTTTTCTGCTGACAATATCCATATATAAAAGACAACAAGTACATCATTAGCATATTGTACTACGTGTATAATGTTTGGAAGATAAGGAGCAAAAATGAAAGCACAAAACATCAGCTTAAATACTCTCATGAGACATATAATTGTTACCAATTAGAAAAATGTTTAATTGCATCACCTTGTGCTCCACAGTCACAACACACATCATTTCCAGTCATCCTCTGGACTTCAGATATGATTTCCTTTGTCAACTCCTGGACAATATTATTTTCTCCTGTGTTATCATCGCCTTTAAATGCATTATTTAAAGCTTCCTCTTTGCTGTTTTGTAGCACAGATGTCCATCTAAAACAGCAGTAGATTTTGCTATTAAAGGTAGCATCTCAGTAGGAGACCAGATCAAAAACAAAATCAGCAAAGTAACTCACATTTGACATTCTTGTTCATCCTCTGCTTGAAAGTGGTATGTTCTGTCATCTGCACAATAAATAATTCACATACTGATTAAATACAGTAATTGGAAAAATGATTTTTCAGAAATCCCTCAAAAATCTAAAACTAACTGATGTAGGACTCCCAAGATCTTTATCTTGTTACTGTGGTGTTATCAAACAAAAATCCTTTTCAGCAAGTTTTACTCTTACTACCTACCAGCTGACACCTACGTTTATACAAAGTGACATGTTCATCTTTTCACAGGAACTGTTTTCATCAGTGCTTCGCATAAGCAGCAAGAGTCCATTGTAATTTTTCCAGATATAACCTCAGTAATCAGAAGTGTAAACTTTCTGCTGGGGGGTGGTGGGGAGAGTAAACTATAGAGTCTACATTTGATTTTATCTATGTACATAAAGATGTAAAGTTTCCAAACATGTTCTTAAAACCACAGTAATAAAAAATCAAAAACCAAATTTGGCAGACACAAAGTCCAAACAAGAATCAGAATAAGACCCAAGAAATTTCAATTATATCAACTTCAATAATTTCAACTTACTAGTACTTTTGTATTTTTAAATTGTTAACGTAGTGTACAATATAAAAAGATACAATACATTTCAGTCTATGGAACAAATGATGCATAGTTTAATGACTGGCATGGAACTAAAATTAGAACAGTTGATGAGAAGGGAAGAGGTAAAATACAAGGGAAGAGGTAAAATACCTATCAAAAAGAGAGGCTGAAAAGTCCTAACATTTGAAAAACATTCAGGCAAAAAATATATTAAAGTATAGTTTTAAAAAATGGCAAATATTAAGAAAGTGGGGATACATTAAATGACAGAAAGCAAAGTCATAGATAAAAAAATGTGATGTTTTATCATGCCATGATAGAGCAATCCACATTTTTTAAAGAACAAGACACATTTTTTTTAACCCTATAGTAAAACAAAGTGAAAAATCAATCTGCAGAAGGTTAAGCCCAGGTTACCCAGGGAAGATGCCTCATCCCAGAAGTGCTCAAGGTCAAGTTGTATGGGACATTGAGCAACCTCATCTACTAGAAGTTGTCCCTGTCCATGGTTTAGGTTGGAACTAGATGATCCTTGAGGTCCTTTCCAACCTAAACCATTCTAGGATTCTATGATGAGACTGGTTTTGCCTTGTTACTTTATGATGGGCAAAATGTAAGAGTCACCACAAAGAAAGAAACAGGAAAGACCACTTGCTTATGCAGAAATGGAAAGCAAGTAGCATAGCTGACATTTTCAAATAACTTTATGTTCCAATATAGAAACAAACGAGCAATAGATTTATATCCTCCTCCCCAAATAATTTGAATTATACATTAGTAATGTATTTTTATTGAGTCCATAAATGTGATATTAAAACATTACAGTGAGAAAACAAAGGAAATTTTATACAGTGCTACTTTCTATCATCCCATTCAGTTCCCAAATCTATTCAGTTTTGGTGGTTTAATATGTTGACTTTATCCCATCTTTATATCTGAGATTACAAAATTTTTATAAGATTTTAGAATTTTCTTCACAGTCAAACACCAATCACTAAGCTTATGTTTTAAGTTTTGACGTGGTTTAAAATCTTCTATTGATCTAGCACACAAGTCATAGTTTTCAACATGATAAACTATGCCATTTTCAATATAAAGAATGATGCCAAAACAAAAATACTGGTACTTGACTGTAAGGTAGCACAAGGTGATGAAGAAAGAACAAGTAAAGACAGCTTTGAAAACAAGGCATTTTCTAAAGAAACAGGTAGCATTATGCTAAAATAAGTGAAAGTTAATTTGTCGCATGAAGAGCATTTTATAAGTGAAATATTCTACAATTGTGAAAATGTTTAAGTAGATTACTGAGACATCTATAGGTATAATACTAAGTTCTTTGACATGAGCTGCAAGTAAAAAGAGCTAAACGACAAACCTACGTGATATGAGATCAAAACACTTTTTCTCCTCTGGGTTTGTTTTCACTTGGCAGGTTAACAGATTGAGCTTTGCTGGAGGTCGGTTAGCCTATTTGAAGATAAAACATACACATTTTAGTATATGACACTGACTGAGCCCTGCAGTCTAAAAACACAGGATAACATTCCACCAGCTGTTACTTAATTTTTAAGGTGCACAGGTTTCCATTTATATTTTCTTCTAAATCATGGCTTCCAAATTACATTTTAAAAATTCTACTGTTTTGTTCATTGGTAACTGGATAGACACTAGAATTCTAATGAGAGGAGTAAAATCACTTTAATTATCACTATTCTGATCACCTTACCAGTAGTAGCCAGGATCTAAAGGAATCACTTTTCGTAAGTTTAATACTCTAATGTTTATTTAAAAAATTGTTTCAGTTTCCACTAATCATTTGATTACTCTGAATCAAATCATTTGACTACTCTGAATGTCTTTAAAGAGAGTCTAAGCAGCCAGTTAATTCTCAGTTTTAAATCAGCAAAAGGGCAAACTTAAGAAAAATACTGTTTGCAATGAGAAGTTTCACAATAAGCATTTGCAAAACTAGACTGAAATAGTTTATTACTAAAAAATATAGTGAAACAAAATATATTCTACAACATCCATTTTCTAGCCAGCTATTTTAATACCCTTCTGAAAAAAAGTGTCAATGTTTTACTAAAAGCAAAATGCATAACTAAGCTTTGTTTTGAGTAAGTCTCATAAAGGCTACAAGGACCCTCCAAACAGCAACCGTGCACTAAATTCTTCTTTCCCTAAACCAGTCTGTCCTAAAGACGTTGGGTAGGTCCTAGAAAAACACTGTAACCTTGACTTGAAGAATAGCTTGCACTTCTGCAATGGGCAACTCTCACTCTTAGAATAATTAAATTACATTTAACTAGAGAGACTGCTCTAGAAAACAAATGAAATATAATAATTTAAATCACTAGGAAAGTACTATTATAATTACAGTGATATAAACACACTGCCACACATTGTTGTTTTCCACAACTTTATTGAGTTGGCAGAACAGGATTTAATGATCCAAACAAGAAACACTACCAAATGATACCAAAGTACCACATAATGTAAATTACTTGCAATGAATCATAAGAAACATAGATATTCTCAATCTCCTGAGAAATTAATATAAACTTACTGATGAAAGTATTTAATTCAAAAAAAGAAAGGAGAACATGTCTGATGTGTACAGATTTCCTTGAGATCATCTGATAACACAATGATGTACTTTTTTGGCCAGCTACATCATCAGTACATCTAAGACTAGATAAAAAAAAAAATATGGATAAACATAAGAGGAAAAAACCCATGTAATTATTTTCCTGTTACAAAAACAAATAAATAAAAAAGAGCAGCACTGTGTCCTTGAAAAACAGCACACTCATGCTTTTCCCAGCATAAGTGCAGACAGAATGAAGTCATCCATGCTTTCAAACAACAGATCTGCACGTCACTTTCTGGGCAATGTAGAACAAATTATACCCAAGAGAGGTTTTTGAGGCAGGAGAGTACAATTAACTGACAACTACATTATATTTCTCTGCCTGGAAAAAGTTTTTAAAATTCCAGACATTCCCTTTAATAGTAAAAGCACGTACAGAGTCCACTATTTTAGCCTATCCACAGCAGGAGTTGTTTGTAATTTGAAGCACGCAAGAGAGCATCTTGAAAATTCCAGCTTGGTCCCATTTTCCTGTTTACATTTAAATATACTTAGTAGTCATAGCACTAAAATTTCTTTTGTTACATTTTTAATGTAATTGTTAGTCCAAGAAGTGTCCAGAAGCTGCTTATAATGATATGCTCCTTATCATGATCTGAGAACCCAAATAAAAGGCCGCAATTAAAAATACACCCTGGGCCAGTGTGCTGATCCTGGAATCCAAACATATTCCAATACTTGTAACTGACAACTTCGTAACCTGATGTCAGCATTAACAGAGTAATGAAGAAACCCTGACATCTCTGTATGGGGCTGATAACACCTCATTTATGGTTGTATTCTACAGACAGCTTTCCCCACCCTCCTCCCAGACATGTGTCAATTACTTGTCAGACAATATGCTTCCATCACATAGCAGATGCTGCTTGGGAATACATTAGAGTTACAAAGGAAGGTAAAGGCTGTATAAATTCCTTAGCCATACTAGGCTGTAGATGGATTTGGACATCTTATAGGATGAGGAGATGCTAGGAGCAGAAAACCTTATGAATGTATAACTGCTATTATACTATTTGTTTGAAATTTGAGCTTCATTTTCCTGCTTGAGACTCTGATGAGACATATTTCAGACTACTGCTGAATTTTTAACAATAGGCTTAACACACCACCTTGAAAAGTTATGCTGCTACTTTTCATGCTATACACAGACTTCAGCATCAACTCATGTTGCTTCCTGCAGGAATGGTAACCAACTTAACATCTCTTCCAGCAGCAGCCAGTGTAGGAATCAAAAGCTCAGGTCTCCAAGACAATAGTGAGGAGTGCTGTAATATAGCTGATTTTTACAAAAAGCTTGAGACAATGTGTCCACTTAACAGACTAGTGGGCTGATTTAATCATGCAATTTTTTCTGGATACCACTGTGATTTACTTAATGAAAAGATTAAATCTGATAATTTTGCCTTCAGATTTTTCTGTTAATCACAGTGGTAGATTAAATTTTTCAGCAATAAAGAAGAAACCACAATAAAAAAGATTCCTTGACATTCCTTTTTTACAGACAAGTAGCAAATCTGTGATTCTGTGAAATTCCATATAAACTCCTTAAACAAAAAACAACTTTGAAGAATATGAAGTTTCTCAAACAAAAGATTTTCCCTCATGATTTCTTGATCCAGAAACCACATAGGAATTCCTGTTTACATGGTTCAATCTGCTTCTATCAGTATTCTTTTTCATCCATGTGCATTAAACTGCAGCCAGGTAGATGTCAGAGAATTTCCAAGTGCTAATAAACACATGAAGATGCAGTGTCTGTTTTTCCATCAACCATTACCTCGTACATTGCTCTAGGAATGCAAATTTCTTCGATACTTTCAGTTGTCTAAAAGTATAACCTCTATGTTTGTGCCAATGTATTCAGCATTACATCTGTGTCACTGACAAACAAAAATATCCTACCCAGCCATATCATGAGACCACTTGGCTGACAAGTTTAAGTCAGTATACAGCATCTGCAACTGCCTGAAGATAATTGTTCTAGAAATTAACTGAGAAAACAGTCCCTCATAAGCGGAGACCACATGACCAAAGAAAAAAACTCCAGGAGATGCTTCATTTTGATGGACAAATAGGAAGAGAGGAAGACATCACATTTTTGAGACAAGGAGATATCAATCCTGACAGAGCTCGAAAAATCAATGCTCTTGCTTCAGAAGTCTCAGAAGACAGCCTATAGCAGCAGAGAAGATTCTTAACAAACGAATTGCTTCTACCTGTTCCTATGTCAATGAAACAAGTATCAATTATTGACATGAAACTGCCATTAGTAAATAGGGGAAAGCAAGCAAATAAGTAAAACTAGTTTTAAAGAGTGTTCTAAAAAAAGTTATTCTGTAACCTTAGTAATATAAAAATATCAAGACCAAACCCACATATGCAAACTCACATTTCAGTATATACACCTTAGCAACACCTTATACACCCCCTACAGCTACAGGGATTTCAGTGGGAACTTAGTGCTTCTAAAAACGTTAGCTCATCTGGTAGACAGATTATAAAAAGAAAATAACAGTATCTTGCTAAGCTCAGTAACTTACTTGCATATACAAGGTTTAAAATTCTGTTTCCTAACTGGATTTTGTAGCCTCTGTCAGTTCTGAGCTGCCCTAACAGCATTCCTACTGGTACCACTAACAGCACACTCATTGTTGAGTACATTAACAGCACAGGAAAATACCATCATAGAAACACTAACAGACTTTTCTCTGACAAAGACACACTCATACACACTGAAATGAGAACAGGGATAAATTGGTTAACAATTCCAAAGCCATAGGAACAACTCTACAGTCCTGATTTTGCACCCCTCATTGTCACATCTGAAGGCAACAGCTTGTGGTGAGATGCACAAATTAGAGATTGATTAATGTTTGCTGCCAGGGTCAGCTTGCAGTCAGTCATAGCAACAAGCGTTAACAGGATGAGGAACAAAACAGTTTAAAACAAGATCAAGAAACAGGGCTGTTTATGAGACCAAGAATGGGCATTGTTGTCAGTGAGTTAAGAAACTTCTAAGTAAGTTTTGAGAAACTAAAATTAAAAAATTATGGGAAAGCATAACTAGCTGAATTCAAAGCCAAGTGAAAAGAGTCAGAAATACAGATTTATAAAGTTTCAAAACTTTAAATATAATTAATATCTATTAATATAAATACGTTGTTGTGGACATGTTTGAAACATTGGTAGCAAAGGAAGAGACACTTCTAACACTCTGTCTCGTCATTCTGGTAGAAGTTTTCTCCAGAGCTGATCAGCACCAATATGGCCATACAGGATCTGAGGGAGATCAGTGATTCAGCATTCTCTCAGTTTGTCTTTTAAATAGGAAAACTAATCTAATCCATATCTAAAAGATGGCTTAATGCCATACATTTAACAAAACATTAAGTCAGAGATTTCATTTTCTGATAGTCTGGTAAAATGTTAACAGTTTGTGTAAATTGAGTGATTAAAAAAGCCATATTTTTCAAAATTAACAGTGATAAACATCAAAAATTGTTGTGTTTTTAGATACTGCATATGTATTTCTGAAAGACTGCCTTAAAAAAATGTACCCATCATATTCAAAGTGCTAAATCAGGAATCTAGCTAATTCCAAATTAAAAACATACACCAGCACAGCTTGTCTTTCTGTACTAGCAACCATGTACATAAAACACTAGAAACAAATACTTACCGTACCATGGGAAATAGTAAGAAAACCATTTTTAACTGAGCACTTCCTTTTCTGCCACACTTTTCTGATTCTGGTTTAAAGGAGAGGAAAAAAGAAACTGGCTCAGTTTTAATATATTTAGTGTTATATTGCTTCAACCTGTAGAACCAAAGTATTTTTATCAGTAGAATCCACCAGTACTTACCCATCACTTTTCTTGTATAGACTACCATTTCGTTCAGTGCCATGTTCTTTGTTTCCCTGAGGCTGATGTAAACTGTAAGCTGTACTCTGGCGAATCTGAGACTCCTGAAATACACAGAACAGCAATTTGAAATGTGTTCCATACTTCCAACCAAAATAAGAGTTTCAGAGCCTTTCCCTCTTGCTCTAATCCTACAGAACACAGTGTTCCTCCTCAATGAAAGTAAGATCCACTGAATTTTATAACTAGTACAAAACACACTTAAGGATTAGCCATTATCAGTACCTGCCAAGACTCTCTTACTCACTTTTATTTAGCTTTAATAATAACCTTAATGTATGATTTTCTGAACCCAAAAATTAATTTAGCTGCAGGCTTTCCAACTCAGGCAAACACTTCAGTATACAAACACTAAAGATTATTATTATTACCTGCAGTTCCTAGCACACCCTTCCATTGTAAAAAAAGTACATAGATCAATTAGAAGAGGTTTGCCTTTTGGGGAATGAGTCAAGTCACTTGTGTGAGAAGCAAAAGAGCCCTGGAAACATAGGTCAGAAGGCATACGGGAAAACTGAAAAGTTCTTTCTAAAATAAGAATGTGAACCAAAATATCTTCAACATAGTAGAATTCTGGGTCAGAAAGAGACAAGGATTAACTAAACCCTTGTCACTGCTCTCAAAACCACCCAGAAGCAAGACCCACTGCTGGGAGAGTACAACTTTAAAAATAATTACTTGGTAACGTGGAATTTGATGTGCCACACTATATATTAACAGCAGGAACATGATGAGATGGATTTTTTTAATGCTTGTAGTAGCACTGACTAGGACTTTCAATATTGTTTTTCTTCCATTTTTGCTCTATAGACGCAAGACCCCTCTATTATTCACGACAGATGATACAAATGAGATAATAGTGAGGAAAAAACCCCCAGAGCAAGCAGCTCCCTTAAATAATTGAACTGTTCTAAGAAAAAATGTAACAGCTATCAAGAAAAAACCTAATTTGATCAAAAAACCCCTCTTTTGCTAAAAAGATGAAATAGCATGTCTCAGAGATACTAGGAGTATGATCACAAGATACTTGATTTTGGGTTTCTAGTGGATGACAAAATGTACTGCAATCTAAAAGGTATGATAGTTTCCCTCTACAGGGAAATTAGCTTAATGGAAATTTTAGCCTAAATGTAAGACATGCCAGGATACAGTCAGGGGAAAAAAAAGAATGAAAACTAAAACCGGACTTTGCTTTTTCTGAGACAATGCCAGATCAGATAGAACACAGCTCTCCTATAAGCTCCCAGCACCACATGATGCTATCAAAGCTACTAATGCAGCCAAAGCTGTTCAGGATCTTTCTGAACAACAGTGGCAACACATGACAGGTCCACATCATCATGGCAGGGATAGAGCTACCCCTTACACTCCTGTTAAGTACACTTAGGACTACTCACTTCCAGGCTGCAGGATTTCAGACTCGTCCTGAACACAGTGCTGGAGGCTCAGTGGACCTGAGAACTATGAGTCAAGATTAAGAAGGTTGCAGCATTCCTTGGTGCTCCTTTTCAGCAGAATGAGCATACCCATTTTCCTGTTTGTCAGCTAGTGATCTAAGACGCCGTATCAGGTAGCTGCAGCATTCATCTGGGGCTTTTATAGGCACAACAAATCCCACCGTTTAAATCTCCATGCCTGACAAAGCATTCCTTCAGATTTAAGTCTTTTTATCACTCTGCTCCAGCCTGTTGTCACAGAATTATTTCATTCTGTGCATCGGCTTCTCAACATAAAACCAGAACATTTAAAAAGAATGCATCACTGTTAAGAACCACTTCATGCATACATTTACTGAGTGCTGAAGAAAATCTGTCTGATCTGACACTGCCTATTATGTCCTACCAATACCTTGATCTCTACCTCCTGTTAGTCACTAAAGGAACTCCATTCCTAAGAAGACTGGATGCTTTACAGGAAATTAACTCTGTCCCCACATCCTCAATTATGTGGCAATTTCAGATTACCTCCAACACCTGCACACAGCACCATTCCCATTGCTTTGGATTACATTGCTACTTTTTGTGGATTATTTCTGCAGTATTTCAGCTCCTTCCCTCCAGAGGTTGTTTATGCTCAGCTGCAGTGTTTGGGCAAACTGTAAAGCCAAAAATACAAGTTTCTTCCTGTATTTCCACACATTCATTACTATGAATGGTATCTTTCAAAAATTTAATGCTATTTGATGAAAAGAACTTAAGGAGAAGGCGAGGAGATTTCCAGTCTAAAATCCTTAGTTCAGGCCGTGTCCAAACCAGTGGTGTCCATTCTGACTGCCACATGATTGTTTACCCTACCTCTTGACCAAGCAGGTTTATGATTTTGATCTGGCTCCTAGCAGACAGGATGCCATACCACACACTTTCAGGCAATTTCCGCATTCTGTTTTCATATGCAGTATCCTCAAAGGATAATCTCTTAATTCTGGTTTGCATATTGCACATAACAAAAGTATGAATCACAGATGAGAGGGTCAGTCTCAATGGCCTCGTTAGAGGAGCACAGACAATCCACATTACCTATGGGAGAAAACATACCACCCCAGGGTACAGGCCATACCTAGTGCATAGTACTGTCATTTTAAATATATCTTGAACATCAGATCAGAACAGACTGAAGTACAGAAGCCTATGAAACTGAACTTTGTCCACGTTACCAGCTTTGAAATGCAGACAAGCACACAAAAGTGAGTCACTTAATTGCAGCACAATTACAGTGAGTCACTTCACTGATCATAAAGATATTTGAAATTATTTATTCCAAAGTCTTCTAAAGACTGATTTCTAAATAAAACTGAATAACATTGCTAAAAATGAAAGAAATGTGAAAATATTTCTTGTATTCTTGTAAAGACTGTGTGTGACTGTTGGTAAGACAGATACTGAAAGCTTATTTATTAGCCTCACTATTTGAACATAACAGAACTCTCCATACAAGGTGCTGTAACTTATAAACAGCTAATTCTGACCAGCCATTCCACAGCTCCCATGGAGAAGGATTTTGGACTGTCTGGATCACTCCTGCACATAGCTGCCAGAAAGTCCTTACAGTCTCCAAGAGCCTAAACTTCTCTTGTATTTGCAGGATTATTTCCAAGTGGCTATTAGAGAGATCCATCTCTTATCTAGTACAGACCCACAGAGCCTCCAACAGATTTATCTGACAGGACCCTTTGCAGGCATCATCTCCTATACTCTACTGTAGTTTTTCTTAAGAAATAAAAAAGTATACTATTTTGCAGTGTCCTCAATAGGTTATAGGCTCTACTAAACATGTAGAAGAAGCAGAAGCAAATCTAAACCTGAAGGTAAGGCTACCTTCAGAGAGGACACAGAAAAGAGCAAAACAAAGCAGAGAAATTAAAGCAATACAACTCTAAGGTTGACCCCAAACTTTGTAGGAGCTCTGCAGTTTGAAGAATAGAAGTTTAAAAAAGAATAATTATGGAGGTGTACAGTTAATGACCTATTTCTAAAGAAAGTTTTGATACAAACCAGGTTTGAGAGAGGTTCACTTTGATTATCTTTTTTAACATAAGCAAAACAGCATTTGTCAACATTCTATTATTATATACACTAAACCCATTTCAATTAAAAAGACACACATCTTCAAAATCTTGGGAGTACATCAAATCAAGCAACTGGATTTAATTCCCAAAGAAGAATGCAATGGAAAATCACCCGTTTATCTTACTGCAAATTTCTTCCTCACAAACTTTTCCTTTTTGGTAATACAACAAACAGGATAGGAGAAAGGAAGAACCAGGGTTTTTCATACCAACAGCAAAAGCTCAGAGGAAAAATCCAGTTTCTTGAAATCTGAGTGGAAATCATGCCAACTATTTTCATTAAAACATAGTAATAACACTTACTCTCCTAGACTTCGGTCACAAAGTGTAAATGCATTTCAGGAAGGAAAAAGAAATCAGTTACAGTAAAGAAAATTAAGAGTGCAACAAGAATAATATTACTGGTTTGTAAAATGAATTATACCAGAATTGTCTGGCATCTCACTAATAAATTGATGTTTAAAAAAAAAATTATAGTACCTCTCATGCTCTGCACGTAAGCATCTACATTAAATTTGCAGAATTAATTAATGATGAATATAGCATAAAGTATTTTACACATTTTTAAAATGCAACAAAAAACAGTAGAAGTAATAGTACTACACAAATAATCTCTGTATTATTACATATTTCAGTCTCTGAAAAAACATGTGTTCACAACATCTATCCACAGCCATCTAACATCTATCACTGATAATCAGGTAAACCTAGAGAAATAATATTCCCAGCAACCTTGAAACCCAGCAGCTTCTATCATGTCTCTTGAACAAAGATCTGATTAAAACAGGAAGCCTGCTAACACACTCCAGACAGCAGCAGACTCTGTATTGAGAGTGTACTATCAATGGTGAATCAAAAGTAGTCACCACTTCAACTAAGGTCACTAGTCTTTCAGTCCACAAACCTCAAATTTTGAAGTCTTTAGCAAACTTCAGCAAGTCCTAAATACCAGGGCAGAACCTAAGTACATAAAACTGCATGGGACTTTTTACACAATGGTCATTATCACAAACTTCACATAGCAACATGCAGCACATCAAAGTGAAGACTCTTCAGATGCCTCTCGGTAAGTTATAGATTTACAGAATGGTTTGGATTTAAATGACCTTTAAAGATCATCTAGTCCAATCCCTGGGACACAGACAGAAACTAGGTTGCTCAACAGCCAATGTCTGGCCACTGGTAAGAACTAGGAGTCACCATAACCTTTGTAAGAACATGAAAGCAACACCAGAAAATATCAAGGAAGTCTGAGCTCTACAGACTAAACTACTTCATTGTGATCCCTCCCAGAAAAGGAATCTGAAAAGCAGGGAGGGGATTCATTCATCACTTACTTATGGCCCAGCGGCCACATAAAGGATGCTGGCTGAAAATTAAGTATTTCAAGAGAAAGCACTAGCTATCTGAAACACAAATAGACCAAATATTTCACTTTAGATTATACAAAAGATGCTTGCTTCCAGATCAGAGTTTGCTGAATAAAAACTATTCCAGAATTCCTTAATAGCAAATACATCCAAAATTCAAAAACAAGTTATCTGTTAGTCTGCTGAATTGATCCACTCTTGCATACTTAAAAATTGGCATCTTGAAGCAAAGTAGTAAACTTAACTGTCATTTTTGCAAATGATGACAATGTGTTTTGGGATTTTAAGTTCAGTTTACATAATGTTTATACAGTTCAGAATATTACTGTGAGATATGACTGTACTAATGGGGTGTCCTTGACACTGCCACAGTTACTCCATTCTCAGTTCGAGCAACATAGACACCATTGTCTGCTAGTTTACAGACAGTGTGCCACCTGAAGTATTTTGTAATACTGGTAATAAAAATAAATTATTTTCCAGTAAGTAATATATTTTTCTGAAAAAAAACTCCAACACCAAAAATCCCCAATGAAACACCTGTCTTTGTCAGAAACATTCAATACCATCATTGAAATGAAGAATAAACCAAAGAAATTAATTATAACTACTTCAAATACTAACACTACCTTAGAAGTAATTGCATATTACAAAATTAAACCACCTTATATGCTTACCTCTTTCTGATCAACCTGGAGTGCTGATTTTAAAATATCTCTAAGCTGTATTAACTGTCTTCTTTCCTCATCTTGTGCTTGTTTAATCTTGAATTAAGAAAAACACAGGTTAAAAATATATTGTTGCAAGAAGCAGTTCTTGCAAACTTGTGATTTATTTGGTTAATTTTTTTGAGAAATGCACAGTAAGAATGAAAACACAAATAAAAAAGTTAATGTGATCAATTTATTTTTCTTTACATCTTCAGACAACTTGATAATAGCTGACAGGTCAAGACTTTGATGCAGCCACACACTGTTCCTTGCTACCTTGTGTTCAGTTTGAAACCATGCGTTATTTTCCAGTTAGTCAGCAAACATTTTAAAGCAGAATGGCTGTTGTCCTGACATTTTACACAGTGGGGCCCTGAACTGAAACTAAGGCTTCTGGACACGATATTGAAACACTATTTTATTCAAATATCTACTTGAAACCTTAAAATGCTGACAGTCTGCCAAACTGAACCAAAACGACCACAGTTGGACTACAAAATACTAAGTGTATGACACAAACGTGAAAAGTTGCTACTTACTGTATATAGATCTGTTGAGAGTGTCTCAATTGAAGGCTTGAGGCTTTCAACTGCTTTTAACCCATCCTGAAAGAAACTTAAAAAGAGAAACAAAAATCAAGCTGTTATTAAACTTTGTATTTTCTCTTTAAAAAGTGACCAAAGGAAAATGTGCTTATTATCATGCCATGCTATGAAACATTAAACATTTTTAAATGCATGCTTTACTGATCCACCTCTTTATTTCCATGATAGCTTATGCTAACATGCAAACTCCCCAGTCATACTAAAGCAATCTACTGCCACTAAGTTTTCCTCATTCTCACTTCACATACAGGTTGTCATCCCAATTTTTGCAGGGCTAGAACCAACAAGATCCAGTTGTAGAACAGTAAAAGCTGTAGCAGATAACAAATAATTGTGACTTCTGCAGTCAAATGCAATTTCCCACTACAGGAAAAACTTTATTTCTCAAGCCTTAATTATACTCTACATGCAAACTGAATGCTACCTCTTCCTGTATCGTACATACTTTTCTATTTGACAATAATATTATCAATGCCAAGTATTCCAGCCCTTTAAAAAAAAACAAGGAAAGGAAGAAACAACAACTACTCAAGCATTTGCTTAAACATTTCTGCACTGTTTGCAACAGAAAATATTTTCAGTCTAGAAGCACTGCCTAGTAGTAACAACACAGCATTTATGTTGTTGAACTTTATTAAATGGATAGAGCTGATGAAAGATACTATGAGTGAAATTGATTTAAAAAGGAATGCAGCTATATAGGAAAAAATCCTACATAGAGGCAGACAGACTGATCTTTAAAATGAAAGCTTACTGATCTGAACAGGTTAAACAGCTTCTCTTTCAAGTTTATGGCTTTGACTTTATTGCCACAGTACTGATCTCGGCCACTACCATAAAAAGAATATTGTTATAATGAAAGCATTGTGTTTTATCACTAAGTACTCCAATTAATGAGAAAAAGAGTGATTCTTTCAATATAGTTTTGTGTAGCTGCTTATGCAATTTATTATTTTTTTGTCACAGCATTAATTTAGATCATTGCTACATACACACCACAAGGCCCTTTGAAACTGACCACCAAGTAATCTACCATATAATAAGAGCTCTGTTTCAAGAGTAATTTATGAAATAGAACAAATTATTGTGCGACATTTCTTTGGAACACTACTACATTTCATGGGACTAGCTCAACCCAATTACACATTTTGGAATACAGGAACAAAGGCAGTGACTAATTTATGACAAAAGCAATTTGTCAAAACAATCAGCAGGAACATCTGAATCTTAGATTTTATTTTGAAAAATCTAGAAAAGTGTTATGATGTTAAAAGCTTAAAACAGCTTGTTACTGTTATTGCGTAGTTATAATGAAAACTGAAACATACTTGCACTGAGCATGAAAATACTTGATCAAGTTCTGAAGCAAGTCCACTCCTTTTTTAATCTTGATTTCATTGACTTTCAGCAGATACTGTTAAGACAGTAATTCACAAAAGAAATTAATTATTACTGTGGTGATATTTTCTTATATTGTATTTTAAGTTATAGTTCAACAAGCTTGAACAGTCACAGATTTAGAAAACCTAAAAGTGAATGCACCAAGCAAGGGTTAATCACACAAACAGAACTGCTAACCGGTAAGGACATTTCACTAACAATAGTTCAGGTTGTTAACACATCCTAATAGAGGCCTTTGCTATAGGAAGCATTAAAGTTTTTCATAGTAAATTTAGAGACCCATTCTTAAATCTATCTCACTAGGTATCTATCTCACTAGTTAAATTCACTGCTAAACAAATGTCATTAAGGAAGAAGTTTAATCAAAAAAGTGAGGGATTATTGTAATCATTTTAAAATCTGCCTTCTGATTTGACTCTTTATTAATTCTATACACATAGTAATTACAGCCACTTACAGTTTAGCAACAGATTTTAAGAATCTACTGTCAAGCTAAAAGTAAAAAGAAGTGTAATTATCATCCCTTTCCACAATGCACAGAGTCCATATTGACAGCTTCTTCCCTGAATACCATAGCACAAAAAACGTCTGTCATGCAAAACACAAGATGCACCAAATACCTACAGGAGTGCAGGAGTTCTTAACTGCCCATTAAATTACAGCAATTTTGATCCTTATTTAGATAGTGACCTCCAAGCAAAGGAGTGGGTGTCTTCTCAGTGCTCTAATGCATCTGGTTTTCCCCTACCTGCAGTATACCCTATATGTCTTAAACCCACTTAAAAATAAGCAGTAACCAAGTGCCAGCTTTCAGTGATTCAGTATTTTTATGGTAGTTCAGGTGGACAGATGATTAGACCTAAATGTAGATATGTGCATTGGATAGTATATAGTTTCTAGCTCCCGTTAATTTAAAATGGAGCTGTAGGCATTTGGTATTGAGTTCACTTTTCACAATTGACACAGAATTAGCCTATAGCTACAATATAACTTCAGTATGTCTCACTTCTGATTTACTATCAAAAATCAAAGCAAAGTCCCATTTTATCACTACTCAGAGGTAACTACGTATAAACTTTTCCCACAAATCAGAAGAAACATGTGATACACTTGAGCTATTCCACATCTAAGGTAATTTGATTCAATGTCAAAACTTCACCTTGTATTTTATTACCACAACAACTGACTAAATTGAACTACTCCTTTACACAAGCAGAGAGAAGCATCTGTTCCTGGTTGTTTCTTAGGAAGAATACAGACTGGCAATTAACTAGCAACATCCATATGTTTATTGGAGACTCAAATCCCTTCATAATTTTAAATACTTTAGCCTGACTCTTTATAGGAATGTGAAGCTTTTCTAACAAATATGAGTTCATGCAGTTAGTAGAAGTGGTATTTAGACAATTGCTGTTAAGCTATGTTGACATAAGAATCAAATTAGCTCTGACCACCATAACAAAACCAGAAGAAACATACGTGGTATATTTGAGTTAATGCACAGAAGAACAGACACAGCAACTTGAATTCCCAACCACCAAACCTGACATGCCTTAAACAAATCAAACCAAAAATATTCACTCTAAATCTAATATACTGCAAAATCACAAAGATTTCAAAGTAGCATCAACTTAAAAGACAACCGGATTCCATCCTTATCACTTCTTTTTCAGCATCAGCCCAACAGTGTGCTAGAGTGGAGTCTCTCCTCATAACAAAGCAACAGCTGTCAGCATAGTAACAATCCAGAAAATTATGTAGGGCTTAAAAGAACTTACAGTGAAGTAGCAGTGTAAAGGCTTATTTATTATAATCTCTTGGTGTTTGACAGAAATTTGTACTATTTATTTATTCTATAATTTACTTATTAAGTGAAATTAGAGAATATCTAAATTCCCTGTGAAGTTAGCACATCAGAATTTTTTTTAACAGTGTTTTAGCAAATGAAGTTCCCTGGTATATTCCTTTCACTTCAGTTACAATTAAACCACTGTAGTTTTCTAAGTTTTCCTACAATATTAGCATTAAAGTTTGACTTTCACAATGAATCTTACCTCACACATCTGCAGCTGAAAGAACCTTCTTTCTTTCTCCATATCTTCTGCAATTTCAGCTCCGCTTATTTCTGTACGGATCATCCCATGCAGCTTAGCATGCTCTTTTTTCTCCTTCTCTATTTTTGTACTATAAGGCAAAGAATCAGTCCATGAAGTGAAAAATCCACAGAAAATCTGACATTCACAAAGTCTACAGACAGATGCAGAGCCGAACTCTTATAGCTTTGAATATGACTTAATTCCAGATGACATGTAATTTGATTTGAAATTTGACAATGAATGAAGATCAGCAATGAGACATTGACTGAAATCTAAGTAGTCATCTATTAAAATAATTTCCTGACAGATATTCCAAAAGATACTGAATGAGAGGAAGATAATAAGGGTTTGTACTGAAGAAAGACATCCAGAAAAAAACCAATCAATTTATCAATTTTAACTGAAGATGTAAGGAAAGATTTCATCCCAACTGACCAAACACTGGATAACAGAGTTCATTTCTGTCACCAGATTTATTGAGTCTTGCTTGTCATCAAGTCATCTTACATATACATACATACATATATATATGTATATATATATATACATAAACAGGGTTTACTAAGCTAAAAATCACAGCTGACATCTCTACTTGCTAAGCCCAGTTGGCATTGAGAATACCGGCCAGCTGGCTGTATTGCAGAATTCAAACTCTGCCAGACCAGCTGTCCTAATGCACTAAAAGCTTCCATGAACATTTTCCAAGAGCTCTGAATAAAATAGGTTCTCCTGCAGAATATAAATGAAAACCAGTGCCTCCCATACAGTGCAACTCCCATAACACACTTCTGCATTTGTAACAGCAGTTCTCCATACTATTCCTAAAGGTGGTAGCATAATTACACTATCCAGTTAGACAAATCTGATATATTAAAAAAATACATTGCAGTGTTTACTTTTTGGAGGAAGACTATTAGTTTGCTACTCATACCATTAAGAAGCTGAAAAATCTTGGAAGAGCTTCTTGAGGAAATGCTATCCTACTTTTGAACAAGAAGAAGCATTGCACAGGAATACAGGAAGCAGATGAGAGGAACAACTAACACATTCACTGTTGTACTTCCCTGTTGGGCAGTCAAGTGTCTCTCAGTAATGTCTCTGCAAGGATGACATGTCTCAAGTGCTCTTTTAATCTGATGTTAACATTACCCTGACAGCTTAAGGAAAGATGTCTTAGCTGGTCTAAGGACTTTGAGTCCACAATACAATTTGTATTCATACTTCTCAAGAATGAAGAACTACCTCCTCTTATACTTCAGGCAGCATGAGAATAATAGAATTAATTCTGTTACTCCCATCCAGTAACATTTCCACAGGGAAATGTTTTGAACAGCAATCCAAAAAGCCCCACTGCACTCTCAGTACTGGCAGGCACAGCAGAGGCAGCCCCATGCAGTTCCAGGAGCCAGGACATCCAGCCAGCATTCCGTCCTTCTAACCCCATCAGATCCCACCAGAATCAGTATTTGGAGGGAAGCACCTCTCCTATAAAACAAATACTCTGAAAACCATAATTCGCTTCTGTTTCAGAATGTTCTGGTTTCATAAAAAATAGGTCTGTACTCTTACCCACTTACTGCCAATTATGCCATGTTGTAGCCGTAAATAGAGTCCAAAGACAAGAATTAACCAGACATCAACTGTGAATAATTAGCATAAATCATTATGAAAAGTTTCATTAAAAATGACAAATACACTGCTCCTTTGTAGCACACACTCAGGAAAGTTTGTATCACATTTGATAGTTCTAAAAAAGCTAAATCTCAGAGCAAAGATACAAGATGGTTTTTCGTTCTCTGTTTCCAACTAATCTAACAATTTAAAAGGTCAGATAAATCACTGTAACCTTAAGAAATTCTAATAAATATCAGCTGCTATTATATTTTCTTTGTTTATGCAGGACAATATTCAAACACAGGATGACACAATCGCCTCAAAAATTTTAAGACTATGTTAACTCTTAAAACATTTGTTTGTCATAAGGTCTCTAAATGCTAGTTAAACCGAAAGACAACTAGTACTGCCAGAGTCAAGCATTATACAAAATATCACAGCATACATCAGTTCAAGAATTCCAATTCCTTTTGAAGAAAGAGACAGACTTTGGTGAAACAGTCCTTCCGACTCTTTGAAGGATGAATCATACTTTACAGGCAAAACAGTTAAACCAGTTAAAGCATACCAACATCTACCAAGTAATTCACACAAATGAGACATCCTTGAAGCTGTTTGCTTCAGGCTTTATGACTTCAAAAACTTCAGAGCTGTTTTACAACAAACCCTGAATAATAAGTAACAGAGATACATGATGGTGCATTTCACATTTCCTTTTTATTTATGCTTTTAGACTCCAACTACATTTTCAGCTTTGTAATCCAGAAATCCAGTAACATGCTACCTCCTACCTGACTAACATTAATGAGTACTGTGTTTCTAGGGAAGCAAAGAAACCACATACAACTGTGTCACATGCAAATGCTCTGAGTGCTGTAGGTGGCTGTTTCTTATCCAAATGCAAGGGTCAGCTTGTCTTTAAATATCACTTTAATTTGGTCACATAAACCAAATCCTTCCCACAAAGACAGTTCTGCAATGTACCACTGTGGGATTTCCCAATATAGCAAGGCTAATCAGGCTTTCCAGGTGGAATAATTAATAAGGAAAATGTAATGTTCACTGCAACAGAAAATTAGTAAGAAAAATCTTTTAGAAGCAATAAGCAGCATTAAGTTTTGTAAAGCTGCTGTTCTTGAAGCTCATTCAGCATATGTCACATACATAAGACTTTGCTGACCAAGATTAAAATCTGAGCACACGTCTTACAATGCAGCTGCACACGACTAACAGGCAGTGAGCTCAGATTTCTGTAACAGACAAGTAAGGCTGAAATATAGGATTGAGAATTACAACAGAAAAGTTGATTAAATACAAAACAAATGAACATGCCAATTCAATTTCCAATGTATGACTATTATTTTTTTTTGGGTCAAATTTGAAAAACAAATGCTTTTCAAAAGATATATTAATTTGGATCCCAAATAAATTAGTTTTGTCAGATAATTATAGTATAAGTAAACATGAAAGTAAGCAATGTTTAATATCCCAAAACTGGTATTTGTTTTCAGACTGAATAAGGGTAAGCAACGAGAACACTCTATGCACATGCAGCAGCAGTGAACTGACTGCCTCAGCAGCAACTGTCTTTTTCCTCTCCTTCCTCATAGAGCAGTAAGCCAAGCTGAGCCTGGGTAGACACACATGTGCACAGATTTGGAACAGCAGCAAGGAGGCACAGACTTGAACAAGGAGCACTCTGGAAAAGGGAGTGTTTACAAAGGCTGTTTTGTTTGACAAAATAATAATATATATTTTCATTTCAAATGTCCTTTCTTTGCCTGGTCTTCCTTACCAGCCTGACTCTCCAACCACAGTTCTGGCATCCCAGCCTTTCATTGAGAGGGCCTCCATCTTATTTTATGTTACTTTCTATCAAGGCTGAAAGCAAAGCATGACTCTTATCGCTCAAGTCCTGAATGGAGAGATCACATCTTACCTTTGGAAAGGCTGGAAAACTTTTTCTTTTTGCTCACTCTGCACTGGCCAAGAGGATAGGATGAACAAAGTACGTCCAAATTTTCCCACTATTTCACCTAAAATATCTGCAGATCAATTCAAAGCTTTTTCCATTTCATTTTCAAGTGAATGGAGTTAAATCAAATTGGAGGCCACCCACAAGTGATGTGTATCACCCCACAGTTCAGTGCTGTGGCCTGTTCTCTCCAACACCTTTATCCATGATCTGGATGAGGGGACTAAATAAACCGTCAGTTAGTTTACAGACCACACCATGTTAGGCAGAAGTGTTGATCTATAGAGGAATCTGGATAGGCTGGGATCTGTTGGGCCAGTAGCATGAGGTTCAACAAGGTCAAGTACTGGGTCCTGCACTTCTGTCATAACCCCATGCAAGGCTACAGGCTTGGGGAAGAGTGGCTGGAAAGCTGCGTGTCAGAAAAGGACCTGAAGGTACTGAGTGACAAGTGGCTAAATACGAGCCAGAAGAGAGGTCAAGTAACCAAAACAGCCAACAGTATCCTCAGTTATGTCAGAAACAGTGTAGTCAGCAGGGGTAGGGAAGTCACTGTCCCCTTGAACTCAGCACTAGTGGCGTCACACCTTGACTACTAGGTTCAGTTTTGGGCACCTCACTACAAACAGGACATTGAGGTGCTGCAGCTGGTCCAAAGAAGGGCAATGAAGCTGGTGAGAGGACTAGAGAACAGGTCTTATGAAGAGCATCTGAGTGAACTAGGGTTGTTCAGCTTGGAGAAAAGGAGTCTGAGGAGAGATCCTCCTGTTCTCTACAACTATCTGAAAGGAGGTTGTAGTGAGATGGGGGTTGGTCTCTTGTCCCAATTAACAAGAGATAGGATGAAAGAAAAGAACCTCAGTCTACAGCAGGAGAGGTCTACGTTGGATATTAGGAAAAATTTATTCTCTGAAAGGGTTGTAAAGTACTGGAATAGGCTGCCCAAGGAATTGGTTGAGTTACCATAACTGAAGATACTAAGAAGACATGTAGCTGTGCTGCTTAGGAACATGGGTTTGTGGTGAGCTTGGCAGAGTTGTTGAACTCTATGATCTTTAAGGTCTCATCCAACCTAAATTATTCTATTATTGTATGAGTCTATATTAAAGCTACGTTGTTTTATCACTTTCATTCTATGCACTATTTTAAATATGTGACCTCCACTTTCTCTTATGTTTGTGCTTTAAAAGGAAACGAGGCACAAGTATATATTATCTATTAACATTGATGTCATTGAAGTCAGAGCTCTGAAATAGTAAATTCAGAAATGCTTGCAGTATTTTTAGATAAAGTTTGTAGATACTGTTTTAAAAATGAGTTTACTGTATTTGAAACAATTGTAAGAATACTGTAATAAGAATGTGTTCTTTCTTCAAAACGATTACAAACAAATGATTAATAATATAATTGTATCTAGAGGACAGTGCTTGATTTTCTGCAGAGTAACTTAGTGCACCTCAGCATATAGTCTTGATTTTACAATCCCAAAAGCACATTCAAACAACTTGTTCTTTTCACTCACTTATGCATACCAGACCTTGTGCCTGGTTTTTGAAAGGAGAATGATGAATGAGGAGAGGCAGCCAGCACTCCCAGGCAAAGCTTGTTAGTTCTCATTAAGAGTTTATGGCTCATAGTATTATCCCAAAACTTATAAGCAGAGAACTCCAGAATATAATATGCATTCACAGTCCTGAAATTAACACATCTTTATTTAAAAAAACAGGCTTACATGTGGAATGCAGATACTATTCAGCTAAAAAATGAATAAATAATATGCTCCAGTAAGTTTATGTTTCTGTTTTCTGTGTAGAATTGATACATCTTTACCTCAAAATCTACCACAACAAGACCAGTTAAACAAGAATGTGGGTGAAATCTGGCTTGCTGCCTTGTTAAATACAGTCTGCCTGCTGGGAGAATGAGCAGTTTTTGACATGTGTACTCCCCTTTTCCATATGCTCCCCCAGCACGTCTGCCATTAGAGTTTAAGTACATGAGGGAAAGCAATTGCCTCTAACAAAAAGAGGCCAGTCTGCACTATTTCTACCCAAAGGCCACAGACAACCTAGTCCTGTAGTGGTCAGCAGCTCTTACATGGGAACCAAAGACTGTGACTCAAGTCCTAAAAGAAATACAGCTTTAAAAATACTTAAAAACATTCATAGATTCAACTGAAGGATAATAACTGATGGTGCTAAAATATAAATTATTCATGAATGTCACCTCAGGATATTCCAAATTTTTGATTGAGGTAGCTGACATAAAGCTGGGGGTTATTTCTCTTATTTCCTTATTTGAGAATAGTCCCAGCCTCCTTCACCTTCAGCTAAGGTGATCTTCAGGAAGACACTCCCAGAAGATAGGCAGCTAAAGGGTGAAGGAATTGCATAGTGATCAACGTTGACAGATCCCAGAGTAGAAGAATGGATATTAAACAAGACATCTCCCAAACAAGACTAAACACATTATAAATTCTAAACTCAATTGCATACAGAGCTTGAAGAAGTTCCAAAACTTTTATGATGAAAAAGCAAGACAATTAATTAACTGCATTTTTTTAAAAAATAGGTAACACCTGGATAAATTAACACCTAATAGCACATCACACAGATGCAGGTAAGAGATGAGATATTCAGGCAAATAAGCTCCAGTTCCTTATAAAGATAGCCTATCTATTGGAAACCAGGATGAAGATACTGTTATTTCTCAAAAGACTACAAAATCACCATGATGATATCTGCTGCTTAGCTTTACATGTCTGTAATTATGACTAGGAAATAGGTATGATTTTAAGCACATAATGCAGAGGGAGGGATATGCAAAGAGCAGCCTAGCAGACTTGAGTGGTTAACCAAAGGTCTTCCAAGGGAAAAAACCCAACAGAGGACAAAGAGCTTTTGCTTTTCACATATTTGCAGAATTATCACTGGAAAAAGTAGCTAACCAAGTATAAGCCTAGGACTGCTTGTAGGCACAGTACAAGAAGTCATTTAAGGTAAGACACTGAATAAGGCTGAGCAAACCTCTGGTTATCAGCACCTACATCCACTATTCCATATGGCAATACAAGTTGCAGGTGAGACTGAGGTTCTCTCTCCCAGTCCCTTTGCTCTGTTAAGGCAGATAATGTTAAGATAGGTTAACAAAGAAATTCAATTTGTGACCAGGAATTTGTGAGAAGACTCTGCATCTACCTGCTGCTACAGATGACCAAAATTACAGAATCACAGAATTATTTGGGCTGGAAAAGAACTCTAAGATCATCAAGTCCAGGCTATGACCTAACATCACCACATCAGCTAGACCATGGCACTGAGTTCCACATCCAGTCTTTCCCTAAATACCTGCAGGGACAGTGACTCCATCATCTCCTGAAGCTGTCCACTCCAATGTCTAATCACCCTTTCTGTGAGGAAGTGCTTTCTAATATCCAACATGAACCTCCTCTTTAAACAACTACTGCCATCAGAATCACTTTCAGGACACAAAAGCTATCTGCAATACCTTCTCTCCCTTGCAAAAGCTTCAGCTGCAATGGAATGAGTGTTATTACTGTTACTACTGAGGCTGGAATAGACCTCTGAGATCATCAAGTCCAACCTGTGACTTGACATCATGACATCAGCTAGACTGTGACAATAAGTGCCACAGCATTAAGTTCAGATCCCTTTGGGACCACCACAAAATCAAAATACTTACTATCTCAAGAAATCTCAGTCATATATGTAACGGCATCCCAAAACCAATACTGTTTTCCTATGTCCAGATTCTAGTAGATGATAAGGCTGATCTGAACAGATTCAGGCTCAAATTGGCATTCTCACTGTAGCTTCAAAATCATACCATTTAAATTCTCAGCTGTGATCTGCAGAGACCAGTGCTTAATAATGGCACCAATGACAGCATCTGAACAAATTTAGTACAAGACAGTCTGACAAATCCTGCCGTTCTACTGCAGGGACAGGGATCTCAGGGAAGTTCTGGTCAGGATTTAACTTAAGGGAACTAGGGAAAACAAGTCTTTTACTTGGTAAAAATGAGGCAACCTGCATTGAAGAACAATATTCCCTCTACCTACCAAACTTAAGCCAAAACAAGTAATTTCTGCTGTTGTAAAACAACCACTGGGAAAAAAAAGAGAAGAAAATCAAAAATTTTCCTGTTCAATGAATTCCCAGCCTCCCTATCCAAAGCCTCAAACAGATGATGCTTTGTTTTTGATTAAAGTGAAGGAGTCCAACAGGCTAGACTAAGAGATTTAAGAATACTGATGTGGAGCTTTCATCTAACCACTTAAAAAAACTAGGGCACACAACAATTGCACCAGCCTACGACTTGGAAATATCACAGAAAATGTTAATGGATCTGGAAGAATTTCCTGATGAAGATATACTACCTTCACTTTTTGCACATTGAATAACACATATAGTTTATGTTACAAAAAATGTTACGGAAAACGACAGATGTAAACTGCAAAAACATATCTCCTGACAGTGGAAAAAGGACCTTGCTTCAGCTCAAAACCCAAGTGTTCTATTTGAAAGCAAAGTAATAAAGAAGACTTTACAAAGAACTGTTAGTTAAATGTAAAAAAAAAGAAAATTATCTCACTATCTCATGCAAGCTGAACTGGATTCAATCCCATGGAGAAAATAGTCACAATGTCTGTATCGCAGATCCTGAATGAAGCAACATATACAACCTTTCCAGCTCTCTACTATCCTTAAACTCAAATGAGAATTCCCAAATATACAAATACATTTCCTACGGGCATTTTAACTTCTCCAGTATTTAACTAAGTTAAAATTCAAATGAAAATTCTTCTGGAGTACGTTACTCTGAAACAAACGAGCTGCTCTGACCAGACTGAGGACCAAAATACAAATCTTTGCATCACAACATACTTGTCCTAGTGAACATTTTATCAGAAATTCTGAAAGCAAGAGAGACTTCAGTCCAGTAGTAATTGTTTTTGGAGTATGTCCCAGCAGTGTGCAAATATATTTTAAATTCTACACTTAAACTTTGTGGGATGTCAATACAAGACAGTTATAGTGTAAACAAGCTTTCAGATCCATTGAACACTGGTAGACAACAGCAGACTACATTACAGGACTGTTCTTTATGGCCTATCCTCAGAAATCAGGTACTGCTATGAGCAACAGCCAGTAACGAAACATAGCACCAAATTAGACTCTTCATCGGTATTAAGAATATGAAACACTGGAGCCATCAGTCTTTTGAAGATTCAGCCTCTCAGACTGCGAGCTATTTATTGTGAACAGTGTAATTACATGACTCTTCTGAACCATTCTCATCAGTAATGGACTAATATAAGCAGAAGATCAAAGATTTTGGATATGTGCCACAACAACCACAATCCAGGCAATATGGGAAAAAGAACAAAACCTCCTACAAAATTCTACTTCGGAGACTATCAGGTATGCTGATGCAAATTCATTCTTCCTAGAGATCTGAGCGTTGTGCACAGTCTCAAAAAGTCTGGTAGGGACAAAGGCATTACAGAACTATTACAAAGGTTTCAGGCAAAAAAATCTAGAACTAAATCTTGACTTGAGTACTCTTGAATTTTTTGTGAGGATATTACAAAACACTCAGACATAAAGTATATAATTTCTTCTACACTCTTTAACTAAAGAAATTTGCTAATGACAGTGATTTAACCACCAAGAAGAAAAAAATAACCCAACAACAAATGCTTAAAAGGACATGAAGTGCAATTATGTTGCTGCACTTCTGGTAGTTAAGGAAGAAAATGCAGGATCGCTAACTTTTCAGTTTATATATTTTATTTCAATTTATGTATTTTGGAGTGTCCTCCAAAAGTAGAGGAATACAGAAAAGGAAGCAAACTTTCACACTTAGTGGAGGACAGGGATACTATATGTTTTTTAAATTATTTACCAATTAAAGCAAAACCTTCACAAGTGAAGTAAGGAGATATGCAATGAAGTACATGCATTACTAGTGATCAGGCTCACTACTTGAAACTTCATTAAGCAAAAAGATCTACCAGTGATGCTGTCCACACACACATACCCACACTAATTTACTCCTGAAATAAATTATGTATAACAGAATTTGAAATTATTGTATGTATTTTTTTGTATTTGCACACGGCTCCAGGTTTTAAGAAAAAGAAATGTGGGGGATGGGAAAGAAGCACAATATGCTAGGTAATACTTCTGAATAGGGCCTTAACATTCAATCATAGGATCATAGGATCATAGGAT
>VZRI01006116.1:79623-130689 GCA_013397515.1 Upupa epops
CTCACTAAAATTTCATGGGAGACAGTGTCAAAGGCCTTGCTAAGGTCAAGGTAGACCACATCCACTGGTTTCCCTGAATCTAACCATTCAGTTATTGTATTATAGAATGCTATCAGGTTAGTCAAGCAGGACTTCCCCTTCATAAATCCGTGCTGACTACTCCTGATAACCTTCTTCTCTTCCAAGTGCCTTGAGATGCTCTCCAGCAGGAGCCGCTCCATCATTTTTCCAGGGATGGAGGTGAGGCTGACCGGTCTATAGTTTCCCGGAACTTCTTTCTTACCCTTCTTGAAGACTGGAGTGACATTGGCTCTCCTCCAGTCCTCAGGCACCTCTCCTGTCTGCCATGATTTGGCAAAGATAATAGATAGCGGGAGGGCAATAATATCAGCCAGCTATATCATGACCATTACAGAGTCAATTATATTCTCCTTTTAAAAGGAAGTTTAAAAGTTACATACACTTTTGTTTCATAGTCCTTCCAAGCTTTATCAAAGGGTTTTTTCAGGTCCTGTCAAGAATAAATAAAACAGTTAATTATGTGAATAGCCACCCAAGGTTTGCATAAAAGCAATCGCGCACATCAGAAAAACATTTTCGTACACAAATTTGATACATTCATGTTTTTCAAAGCATCTCTATGACATTTTTTGCAGCTCTGTTTTCTTAAGAGTTATAACCACACATCATCCCAAGACCACATTAATTAATCAAGTGAACTGTTTTCTCACTGCTCCATCTCTGGGTCTGCTGAGACTGTGGGTCCCTGGCTAAGGACTTGATTCATCTCACTAAATTTAAAGAAATCAATTTCCCACTGACTTAATGGGAATACTATGGGTTATACAGCTCAAGACAACTAATTTTGTGAGAAATTTTAATTAGTTATGTTCCAAATTTCTTTACATTTTCCCTCTGTAGAAGAAAATTTGAATAAAATTATCTTAAGATGTAAATTATTTCACTGAAGCCTACAAATGCAACAGTTGAAGTTCTGGTGGTGTGCAAGAGATCAGCCAATAACTAACAAAATACCATTAACTCCAAGACTAAAACATTTTACAATTACAGATTAGGAATTAATTCTTCTATGTCAGCTAGTTATTTTAACTATTAGTTGAAACAGCACTTGATTATCTTCTCATTCTCATATATTCTCATATATGGGCAACACTGTACTGTAATCCATGTATTTATTCTGACATAAAACAAGTCAAATGTGGTAGGCAACCAATGCAGACATAATAAGCTTATCTTACTAAATAATGTATTTATTCTCCAGTAATTAACAAAGATCATCTTTAGCCTATGTACTTTTAAATTTACCCTTCCATGTTGTAGAACAATAGCTGCCAGTCGCTTCCTGTTCACCCAGCAATAAATGAAGCATAAGCCAAATAAGTTTGTTGGTTCTATAGCTTTGAAATTTATTATAAACATGGCATCATTTAAGTTGTTGAATTGTTATTATTTCAAACAGGAAACAGCCTCAGGGCACAAACAGATTTCAGCTTTGTTAAGGAAAATTCTATGTTCACACAGCCTAATGTAGCTTTCTTAAGTTAGGTAGTTCCAGGTACACTTAGAATGCTAAATAAATATATTAATAATAAAGTATCAACCCTTCCTCAACTAATTATATTTACACCTCTTTCTCTGCTTATCTTCTATATCTCAGGGCTGCTTTTAAAGCTTCTCAAATGTTGTTTTGTATACATACTCAAGAAAATGCTCAATGTGAAACTGCAAACAGAAGGGATGACTCAATTAATGGCAAAAAACCATCATTTGTCCATTAAGCAAACACAGTGCTTCAGTACCTTGTTCCTTCTGGCAAATAAGATTAATACACAAGCTAAGTTGTACCAACATCAGGTTATATTTAAGTAGGATAAACATACCCCTTTTACTCCTTTCAGATCTCCCTTCAGCAAACTGTCCAATGGAAAAGTGATTATGTTGTTCATATTCTGAATCTGTAAGAAGAAAATGACATCAAAACATTTCAGATATTTTAACACAGAAGATACACAGTCTCAATTCACACATTTCAGAAAGTTTCACAAGGAAATCTTATTTTACTAACCCTGCTTCATGAAGAGGTTTATCAGTGCAGCCAGTAATCAAAGATGAAGGCACAATAGTTAATCAAACTTACTCTGGAAACACTATAACTCAAGCCAGCAGGAAACCCGCAGAATCACTGACGATGATCAGTTATCTCTGGAGCACAAGTTCCACCTCCAAATGAGGAAGAACTTCTTTACTGTGTGGTGTGTTACTGAGCTGCCCAGACCTGCCTGCATGTGTTCCTATGTGATCTATCCTAGATTCTATGGTCCTGCTTGAGCAGGGAGTTTGAACTCTATGACCTTTTGAAATGCCTTCCAACCTCTAATGTTCTGTGTGTAATCTGTGTGATCTCATCCAAGAGTAACTGCAAAGTAAGGCTACTTATTTTCACACTGTCTGATTTCACTGTTTAAACTGCATTAAAACAATCATACTATTTTTAACATGTACATATTTTACATTCATCATATATCATAAATTTATCTTGCTTTATTTTCCAGTTTTTCCAGACCTATTCCATAATTTTATCCCTGAGCATTCCTTCAAACCTAATCCTGTTCTCACAATGGCATCTTATGGTAACAGAAGCTATTAACACAAAGAATGCAGAACTGTTAAAAAGCCACTATGTCAACAGAATAAATTCAGGGATTCCATCCCCAGTGGTACTCAACAGCAATCCCCTCTTCAAAGATACTACCCTACCAAATTTACTTGAAATTTCAGCCAGCAAAGAGGAAGATACCAGTTTTAAAGGTTACACATATTGCTTCTGCATTAGAACGTCCAAGGAATTCAGAACACCTGTTCTTTTAAGTTCATACTACAAATCATTTCAGCTCCTCTACCCTATTCTTCCTCCTCCTGAAAAAGCCCAGTAAAATCCCTTTATAAGTTCCAAGCTAAATATAAACTGTTTTTTTTAAAAAATAACTTCTAAGCACCATCTACAAGTGCTCAGCTGTCAGTGCTGGAAACCATGCACTTTGGAAGTTTTCAGCAATACTACAACATCTGCATAACAACATAACCACGGTCAGATAATAAAATCATACATGGTAGGTACACAAAATAAGTTAAAACTTTTAATCATACAAAACTCAGGTAGAAAAACAAAAACTTCTAGAAAAAAAACCAGATGGAATGTGTATACCCAGGGACTCATCTAAGATACTCTATGCAAAGGTCTCTATTTTTCTTTTACTAGTATGATGAAGTCAAATGTCTAACCTAAATATCAATAGCTTCATTTAATTGTTCTTCAAATTCAGATAAATAAGTACTAAGTAAGAATAAAGCATTTCTCAATAGCAGCCTCAAGACTGTTCCTCCCTTAAGTCAAAAAAGATGTCAGACTCTGAAGTATTATCCTTGACATATTCATGTAAATACCATCAGCTTCCAAAAGTTCTGATGTTCAAAACAACTTTAAAAAAGCAGAATAACAAAAAAAATGCCAACATTTATTTTCTGGAGAACATTTGCCTATTCAAATGAAATCCTTCTGTGTGCTATCACATAATCTGTGTGCTGGATATTGCTATCAGTCTATTGTATTCCCTGTTCTCCTATTTTATTTACAACAAATGTGAACATACATAATGCATTAACTTTTCATTATTAATATATGCTAAACATACTTGCTCACATTTACACATCAACAAGCAATAAACAAAATAAATATTTTAGATGTTTTTTTCCCTCTTTCTTAAGAGGCTTAAGCTGAAAGTATGTAAAAATACAGATCTATTCTGGGCATGCAGAGAAGCATTATTAAGCTGTAGCTCCTACTCTGTACACAGGGAGCTAAATTGCCTCTACTTTTTGACTATTGTGCTTTAAAATATTCTTAAGAAAAGAAACATGCACAAAACAGAGGAAATTTTCACAGAAATTAAAGCCTTCCTGTCTCAGAAGAACACTACCTAGTTCCATGTGCTTTAAAAAAAGAAACAAAATAGACCTGGTTTCCACTTCCAACGCTGCTGCTTCAGAAGACTTGCCATTTTTCTCTGACAGCTTCCAACAAGATAAGATGACAACAACAGGGTAATCAATTAAAACTCCTAAGTTGGAGAAAGCTCAAAGGAGAAGAAAAAATGGCAGGAGAGAAAATGTAAAAATAACCAAATACACAGCTGCTAGAAGTGAGGGTAGAGGCAACAGACAAGCCAACATTTTGCAAAGGGGAAAGAAGATTTTTAAGTAGTTTAATAGCCTATGGCTGAACACCACACTTCTTTATTTGCTGGCCTTCTGACTGCTTTAATGAGTGTTTCCCACAACAGATTTGGATAGTGGTACCTGTAGGATTTCAATACTGGGTTTTCCCCTAATTCAAAGAAAAAATAATTAAAAAGAACTTTTCACTATTTCAGAAGCTAAATACTTTTCTAAACACACAGAAAACATTTTTAATGTAAACTATAATTGACATATTATGACTCCTACTGCCATCACTAAAATCTAGATGCAGAACCTGTACTTGGCAGTGCCCTTCTCTACCACCAATGAACTCAGATGTACTGCCTGCTGACAAATCATCATTTAACTTATTTTCATTTTTTATCACAAGTACTATGGGATTTAATGCTTTTCAAGAGTTTTCCCAGTGATGTTTCAGTAGGATAAGGCAAATCAACACAGCAAGGAGCAAGTGGAAATCAGAATATCCACTATAGGTAAAATGAAATTTGTTGGTCTGAAATTTAAGCTTTTAGCTTTTAACATCTAACCCAAGACATCAGACAATCATGTAACATCAAGACTTAGCACAAAGACTCGTCCTTGCACCATACCTCCCTCTCACACACAAGGACCTAACACTGCCTTTCTATTGTCTCCATCTCCTGCCCCACCCAAACCACAGCATAAACTGTGTCCTATCAGCCAGGGGTATACTGCCTGTGTATGCTGTAGGCAGAGTCACTCCAGCAATGCAGGAGTTGGACACCACTTAAGTGATGCATGTAGCTGCTGCCTCTGCTGTCTAGAAAAATGCCTTCATAAGAAATACTAAATGTTGTCACTATGTACTATGTGGAAAAAGCCCCTGTACCATCATTGATACATAAACTGATGCAGGAAGAGAACTTCCATGTTAGGAAGTGTCAACACAAAGCAACAGGAAGTACATTTTGTGAAGTATCCTTAAAAGCATAACATGAAGAATTTTGAAACCAAAGATAAAAGGAGACTTGAGGTTTTGTCAGTCTTCTTTGCAAATGGAGGAAAATTTCCAATTGCAGGTTTTCTAACCTAGGTTAAACCACTTAAGTGATAAGCCTCTACCACTTTCAGTAGGACAAATAACCTATTACTTTTACAGTAAGATCCCATTTATGTGCAATCTATTATTTTCCTCTTGCACAATCACAGTTATCTGTGGGGCAAACCATATACTTCAATTTTTTCTGAAGCTTTTTTCATAAGCCAACATATTCAAGTTCTGCCTGATCATTTCTTGATACTGTCCTCTGAATTTCTTCCAGCTGGATCAATATCATTTTGCCAAAGAAACAAACACAAGATTCCAGGTGGAACCAAACCCATTCCACTAGAGAGGAATTACTACATCTTGGTTTACATCTTTACAAGTGTAAATAAAACAATATTCATTATTTTCCCTCTCATCATTAACCACTGAAAAACAGAAACAACACAAATAATTAGGCTTCACCTCAAATATGTGTATCTGTAGCCTTTGTTACATAAGTACGTGAGTTCTAAAACAAATAGGCTTGTGAAGGTTCAGGTACCAAACTACTTTGTTTTTTAAATCCTTATTCTGAATTATGACCCCTGAAAGAAAATCCTGAGCCTTTATTTCACTTCAATATAAAATACAGAAAAGACAATTCCTTAATTGTTTTTTTTTGTTGCCTTTTACATTTTAGCAAATCTCCTTCTTACATTAAAAAATTAATTCAAACAGAAGCATATGGTTAGAAAAAATATTATAACTGATCTTCCATTCCCCTTGCCTAAAAATCCAAAGATTATTAATCGAAAAACTTCTCACGTGGAATATTTTCTTTCCAAGTACCTTCCACAGAGTGGAAATAGCAAATTGTAGTCTCCTGAATGCAGCATGCATCATAGATTTACATTTAAAGAAAGAAAAAGAACGGACAAAACTAAGTAAGAGATCACAAACACAGAAAATCTGAACATATTTAACAGCTACTTCATCTCAAATATAAAATCAAATTCCTTTTCAATGAGTGCTGATAAATATGACAGACAACTACACATTTTATTTCTTCTTGGTAAAGAAACCTAAGATTAGGATTTAAAGGAAATGTATTTTACTGCACATAACATTGCAATGCGTTTTTTCTTGTTCTAACATTTTGCTTACTGAGACTCACATCTTAATTCATTTGGCACTAAATGTATTAGACAGTGTAACTAAGCCTGTAATCAAATGCCACACAGACCTATCTAGATGCGATGTGCAGGTGCTGCTATGCTTCCACCAGGAATTACCCCCAAGAAGCAAAGCACATACTGCACGTGTGTTACCTGCTTCTAATATTTTCTGATAGTTCACTACCCAAAAATAGTGACCATTCAACCTTCTCAAAAACAATTTTAACCCAGAAAAAGTTGAAGAAAAACATGTAACGATATTGGAGCTATGGCAAGAGGAAAAAAAAGCACATGAACTGATACAAACAAGGTGTTAGACTAAAGTCAATAGTTACAAAGCAGCTACAGGACTTGACATACAATAAACATTCATTTATTTCTGTTTAATAATACATTTTAAAACTGATGCCTCATTAAGTCTCTGAAAACATCAGTGTCACAGAGTCTTTCTGGAAACCTTTAAAAAAATGAGAGGATAGGAGAACCTAAAACCGCTGTTGAAGTAGAACAACTTCATAATCTCTTGCCTTTATCTACTAAAGACAAGTTTAAAGAAAATTTTTGCAGAACTACTTTAGAACTACAGCTACCAAATGACATCCATGCCAAGAGCCAACATATCAACTTCTAGAAACAAAAACAGGACATAAGACAAAGCAAAATTTGACAGCAGCCCTAGAACTTTGTCAGCATTAACAGCTTTGGCATCTGTTCCAATCTGAACATGTCCTCCCACTTCCTTGAACGTTCACCACTCATTTCAGCTAAAATCTTTGGCATGGACAGGTCTCTATTGCTTCTGAAATGTTTTTAACTGCAGCAGGTTCTACAGTCCTAGCTACATTTTGGATTAAACAATTTACAATCAAAATATGTTGATGCTACATGAAAAATCCAGAGGAGGAGGATGCTTTTTGACTGGCAACAAGTTATACAATGTTCAGAGCTGAATAATTCACCACACTGACAGATCCTCAACATCCATGCAGGCTGGGGGAGGAGATGATAGAAAGCAGCAGTGAGGCTACTGTAAAACCTCTGCTCTTGTAAAATCTCATCTGCAGTATTGCATCTAGTTCTAGAGCCCTCAATATAGAAAGGGATGATGTAGCAGGTCCAGAGGAGGGCCATGAAAATGATCAGGAAGCTGGAGTATGACTTCTACAAGGACAGGCTGAGGGAGCTGTGGTTGTTAAGCCAGGAAAAGAGAAGGCTCTGGGCAGACCTGATAGCGACTTTCCAGTACCTGAACGGGGTCTACAGGAATGTTGAAGAGGGACTGTTTATGAAGGCCTATAGATGAGGAGCAGTGGCTTCAAATTTGGGAAGGGCAGATTTAGATTGGATGTTAGGAAGTAGTTCTTTAGCATGAGGGTGGTTGAACACTGGAACAGGTTGCTCAAGGAGGCTCCATTCCTGGAGATATTCAAGGTGAGGCTTGGCAAGGCTCTGGGCAACCTGATCTAGTTGAGGATGATCCTGCTTACTGCAGGGTGGTTGGATTAAATGACCTTTGGAGGTCCCTTTCAACCCAGGCAATTTTATGATTCTATGAATGCATGGGTTTTTTTCACATATGGCTATGACTAAGAAAAAAGCACCCCAAATTATTTCCAACAACCGTATATGAATTTTTAACGTAAGTAAGATTCTAATTTTTGAATTCTTATTTAGAAATAACATATTTTCAAGCAATAGTATGAGTTCATATCTGATTTTCATATGTATGTCTTTCTGGAGGAAATTTTTTCTAGGGGGAGGAAACAGACCATAGAATTCATAGAACCATTCAGGCTAGAAAAGACCTTCCAGATCAAGTATAGTCATTAATCTAATTCTACTAAGCTCACCACTAAACCATCTCCCTAAGCTCCGTAACTACATGACTTTCAAACACATCCAGCCCCTCCTTGGCCAGCCTGTTCTAACGTCTGATGGCCCTTCCAGTACCGTTTTCCCTAATGTCTACTCTGAACTAATTGCCAAGATTTTTTTGTAAAACAGCAATACCTTTAGCTTTTAAAAGTCTTCTTGAAGTATAAAACATTAAAAAGGCTTTTCTGGGGAGGGGATGCTGCTTTTAGTAGATTGCTTTTTAAAACCACACGAACATTGCATTTCCCAGATCCATTTGCCTAATGAAGTCACCATATTGCAATTAATATATGATAGACTGCTTTTTTACTCAACAGAAGTTATCAATTATAAGATCTATTCTATTTCCCCATCCGTATGAGCAGTCTACCTCAGTATGGGAGACTCAGGACAACTGACAAGCACTCAGAAAGGATGCCTCTTCTGATATGCCATCTCAGATAATATTTGTATGTCCCGAGATATTCAAAACAATAGGACCAATATAAAATACATTTCACTGATGAAAAACATTTGGGGCTAGACTACCATCAATAGCTTTTCACTACTGGGTAAAAAAAAGAGACAGCATCAGGGAGTGAATGGGGCTGTTCTAAATCCCACCAGCTGGAAACATTCTCTGAAGAACTGATTATGATCATCTGGCTGAAAACTACAGACATTTGGCCTAGATTCACAAGAGCATTTGATTTCAGCAAGCAGACTTCTACAGGTTTTTAGGAACCTGGGTCATCTGCCCTTCCTAGCCCCTGGCTTAAGAGTTCTGTGGCTTCATGGAAATTTAGGGCTTCCTCAGACATAGGTAGGATCTAGGTGGTAGAATGTGGTCACAATCTGTTCTTTTTGCACCCTCTAATGATTCTGAAATTGAACCTGAAAATTCTCCATTCATAATTAAAACTCTCTTTCTTCCATTTGGCTACATCCCATCTGGCTCACTGAAGAGTGCTTTTACGCCCTTCTGGCTTCAGTGGCAAGACACTGTCCCCAGTGGACACTACTGTTATTATAGCAGTATGTTTGATTTTATTTTCCTGACCCTCTTCCCAGAGAAACAAAAGACTATTTCAGGGAGACTAAAATCTCCCTTTGAAAATATGTACAAAAAGTGTGAAAAAGCAAAGTAAAAGCAACATGAACTCGGCAAGTTTTAAAGCAAACTCATGTGTATGTTTATAGCACATGTTAGAACTACTGTGGGTAGCTTTTAAATGTGAGAATTGCTGGAAAACATTTTTTTCTGCTGGGTTGGGATGGTTTGGTTTCTGTGGTGGTTTGTTTTTTTGTTTTGTTTTGGGTTTTTTGGTCTTTTTGAGTTTTGCAAGGGGAAAGGCCAAGGCATGAGTTATTTTCCCAAGCAGAAATTATTTTAAGAACAGTGGTTGCTAAAACATAAACAACTCTTATAATTCAGAAATACAACTTATGTAATGGCCTTAAAATTTTGACACAATTTTCTTAAGCAATTCTTACCAAATTCTTGAAGAGTGCAGTTAATTCCTTTGTAAACACAGAAAATTTTAAAAATGCTGTTCCCAAATCTGGGTCATCCCTGCAGACACAGTTGCCTCCAAATTTCTCCAGTGCTTGAGTATACTGTTCTTCATTTTCCACATGAGCTTCAAAAAGAGCAAAGCATGAAAATACTGTCAGTAGATAAAATGTTATTCAAATTACCGTGGATTTTTTTCAAAAAAAAAGAATCCATTTCAGAAAATTTCTTGCTAAAAATGCTTACTTTATACAATAAACTTATTAATAATTTAATACTGATATGCCGGAACTATGACATATCCTGGTTCACCAGTATCTGTCCACATGCTGTACAAATGGCAATGTGTCATCAAGACAAAACAAGTGTCTGACTGGTATTACTCCAAAAGGACCTACAGTATTTCTGCACCACTCTGCAAATCACATAACAATTTCCAACTCCTATAATGAAATTTTTTTAAGAGACTGTTATTATCACTCTCTAATTTTAATTGTGTACTGTTATGTTGAACAGTGTGCTGAACAAAGACACAAGAGATGAAATGTGTTGATTAAATCCTGAATCTCCACAATAGATCAAATAAGATTCATAGATTCATAGAGTGGTTCAGGTTGGAATAGCCTTCTGATTCAGATCAGCAGTGGGAATGTGAAGCAAATCCTACCAGTCTACATTGACCACAGGCCAGTTCAGTTCTCAAAGCAGTTTGATTTACAACAACTAGACTCCTTTCAGAGATACTGAAACTAGAAAATCTGCCCCAGAAGTGGTACAGTGGTTAACAAAGACAGCAGATTCTGGACCACTGTGTAGGCTGCACCAAGGGAAGTCATCCAGCACACACCTAATGCTTTTGCCCTTTAGAAAGCTTTGAGATATATGAGCTGGGGTGGTTCAGCTCCAGGAAAGAGACAAAATCTAGATCTAAATTGAGATACATAGAAAATCTCAAGAGCCTCAATCATACCTACTTCAACCTACTGATTCACTCATAGGACAGCAGGTGATTTGCTTGTATAGACAGGCATAAAAAGTCCCTGACAATTTGATCTATGGAATAAAATGTCTTTCTGAACCCAGGCTCAGTGCCCAAGCCTAGCTAGAGCAAATGGACAAAACACACCACGGTGCCACCTGAGAAAGTTAATGTTGCCTACTTCTTATTCTATCTGGGCAATTTCTAAAGCTTCAAAGGAAGGAAGGAAAAAATGCAACCATACCCTAGAAAACAAATTATGCATTAATAACAAGGCAGACTTCTCTGTTGTAATTATACGAGACCAGCATATACCCTGAAGATTATTTAAAGAGGATTAATCTCTTCAAGCAAGTGATTATCCAGTTTCATTTGAAGTCAATTTGTATACCTAAACATATTTAATATCCAGGAGTCTTGATGTAATGCCCTTTCTCAAAATTTCTATGAATTACACAAGCTGTTCAATAAATATAGCATGTTCCAAATTAAAAACCAAGCCTGTCTGATCATCCTTCTATTTAGACAGCAATTCAAGAACTTTATTCCACAAGCAGCTATAGATTTTCTTTAATTTACAAAACTGAAGCTAAAACTCTGTAGAGAATTGGTATAATACCATGTAATTAAATACTACCATAAAGTATGTGCACACAAAGAGCATTAATGCCCCAAGTTTCTACCTTGAGCACTTGAATTTGCAGCCTGTAAAATAAAGTCTGCATATAGCCAAACAATTAAAAACCCCCTAGCATTGAAGTGCATTTATTTCTCCTCAGCATCAACAGGAGCTGAGCACTTAGCAAAGTTGTTGTTACTTGAACTGTAGAATGAAGGTAAGGATATTCAGGTAATACTGCTGTATGATTTTCACACGAACCAGCTTTGAATGAACTGGCTTAAGAAACAGGCTTGGGCAAGGCTGACTGTAAAGCTGCCTGTCAGTAAAGGACTTGATGGTACTGATTGACAAGTGGGCTAAATATGAGCCAGTAGTGTGCTCAGGTGGCCAAGAAGGCCAACAGCATCCCAGCTTGTGTCAGAAATAACATTGCCAGCAGAAGTAGGGAAGTCATTGTCCCCTTGAACTCAGCACTGGTGAGGCCACACCTCAAATACTGGGTACAGTTTTGGGTGTTTCACTGTAAGAAGTATATTGAGGTGCTGGAGTGGGTCCAAAAAAGGGCAATGAAGGTGTTAAATAGACTGGAGCACAAGTCTTACGAGGAGCAGCTGAGGAAGCTATGACTGTTCAGTTTGAAGAGAAAGAAGCAGAGGGGAAACCTTCTCACTCTTTGTAACTACCAGAAAGGAGGTTGTAGAGAGCTGGGGGTTCATCTCACAAACAGCTATTGATGGAACAAGATGAAATAGCCTCAAGCTGCAGCAGAGAAAGTTCAAATTGGACATTAGGAAAAAAAACTTTATTGAAAGGGACATTAGGCATTGGTACAGGTTGCTCAGGGAGGTGGTTTAACTGCTATCTCTGGACATGTTTAAGTCATATAGGTATGGAGCTTAGGGCCATGGTTTAGTGATGGGCTTGGTACAGTTAGGTTAATGGTTGGACTTGAAGGTCCTTTCCAACTGAAACAATTCTATGAAATCTATCAAACAAGTTCTTCCTGCTCCATACAGCATGCACAAGAGGTTTCTATTGCCTGAGGGCCATTCTTCTAGTTCTATAGGTCAGACTAAACAAAGCCAACAAATCAGCATCTCACCAGCAGTTGCTGGTTACTCTTTCTGTGATACTATTAGTTGTTCCAGTACTCTGGAAGTGCTTCTGAGGAATATAAAGTTATATTTTTTCATTAAACCCTCCAAAATACTCTCATTGTCTATTCATTCTGATAGATTTTAGACATTTCTCTACAGACAAAAAGTTTGGAATCTCTCAAAAGCAGAAATTTAAACAAGGTATGTTTGAGGGCTTATGATTTTAAGTAAGAAACTAAATTATGTAAAAAATCAGAGTTACTATTTAATCCCCCCTAAAAGATTTTAAATTCACGCTTAAATTCAAAACATGTGTACTTAATACTCAAGGACCCTATATTAAAAATCAAGTAACTATTCTTATTAAGTGGAAGGCCACAGTTTTTGTTGTGTGAAAAGCAATCCCAGGAGCTGGTAAGTGGCTGGATTGCACAGCATTACTTTAAAAACTTGGCAACGTACTGATTTTATGCAAAAACCTGATGATTTGCTACAAAGCTCTAGCATGTACAGATTACAAAGCATAGACAAGCAGTCAAAACTTAAAACCCATCCCAAAACAAAATCAAACCTGCCAAATAGATAGTTAACAGATGAAACAGCTCCTACAATCTTACAATGGACGGTCCATGATTCAGAGGTAACAGCTTCGTTACATCAAACAAGAAAAAACTTCCTTTCAATAAGCTGATAGGAATTATATTACAGCAGCAGTTCTTGTTATAACCTTCTATCTGAACATCAACTATTTCAGATGCTCATCTAAACCCAGTTGATTTTCTGCATATGCAGCTTTATATGAGCTTAAAATCTCATCCAGGAATGTGCAGAGCACCAAGGGTGGCAGAAGGAACAGGTAGCCCAGACCTAGTGGGAAAGGGAGAACATGGCTTCCCCACTTGATAGCAGTACAACTGTTAGGCAGATTTGGCTGCCACATGCAATTTCATGCTTATAGAGCTCATGATCAAGCAGCTAGTTCAGGACTGCCACTTAAAATGTACATTTTTCTCTTCTCAGAGTTACCTACATAACTCTTTCTAATTCAGTAAGAGAGCTGTCTGTTTACATTCTCCAATATCCCAACATATAAGGTACCAAAAGTTATTATGTACTTACCTAGACCAGATATGTTTATGGCTTTGACAGATTTCTTCATCTTATAAAGAACAGTTCGGTCAACATCCAGAGCCTAAAAGAAAAGAAAAATAAAATGTGAAATACTGGATTGTCATTTGGTAAACCTGTGTCCTGGAAATCTGGAATTATAACACTATTACATTATTAATTACAGAAATAAAGTTAACTAATTACTTGTCAGTTGCTTTCACCTCAATCCATATAAACTATTCTGTTCCCTTTCTACAAATACGTATCTTCTCTCTTTTGCTGGTGACTAGCATCTAGTATACCCTGCACCACTGAAAATGAGACTGTTTAGACTGTGCCTTCTTCCTATGTTAAATTCTTAAAGAAGCTTAAACCAGTTTAAAACCATTGCCTGCTCTAACACTGCTGAAGAAAAAACACTATCACTTATACAGGCAAAATATTACAAATGGAATTTCATTCCGGTTTTCCTGAATACTTTAGTTAATACTCCAGACCATATGAATTCACTTCCTCTCGATGTTACACAGAACAAAATAAACTGCCTATCTCTCCAGTGTCTTTCACATATTTTAGCACTAAGTCAAGATTTCATCAACACAACACAGAGTAAAGGTTTAAAGGCTGCCCAGAACACTCTTGCACTTATAACCAATTTGTTTCAAAGAAAGAAATGGAACCAGGCAATTACAGACCAAAAATGTATAATTTCATAAAAATCCATAAATCTTAGTGAAACTGCAAGAAAAATTAAGTATGAGTTCCAGAGATGGTGATGTGAGATGTTATGATTCGTGTCAAGGTAAAAACAATATCCCCCCTTGTCATTGTGGAAGACTACTGAACAAAAAGAGTAAACAGTGAAACTCAGCAGGACAAACAGTGAACAGGATGGGGGGAGGCTGAGCAATCTAAAACCTGTAAAGTGTTGTGAAATGTATTGGGAGATAGTCTCTATTAATCATGATTCGCCCAAGAACATTGTCTCCTCCTTATCTTTGGATCTGGGTCTCACCAAGAAGTGCAGATGTGAACAGAAGGAACTGATATGAGGGGATCCTTTGAAGTGATAATATGTATGAAATAAGGTATAAAAAGGTTGCTGCCTTAACCTGCAAGTGTGCGTGTTGGTGGAGGGATTAACTCCCCATGCATCCAGCACTGCTTGCTCACTCCTTATTACTCCAACCAATAAATCTTTGTATTTTATCAAAGATTTGGGTAGTCCGTCGGATCATTTCTAACAGTGATGTCTTTAGACCCCCAGTAAAGAATAATGAACACTGCAAATTATAATATACCAAGAGCTGTTTAGCATGATACATACTAAAAAACCAAAGAAAAAGCACCATATTCATTCCAGTTTTCAATCAGGAGGTGACTGAATACAGCAGTTGTCTTACTGTTGTTTTATTGTAACTAATATGCGCATGCAAAATTGAGAAGAAAAGCCAGGCCTAGGACCCTAACCAATTATTCTGACATATTAAAATTTATGGGAGTATTCTTAATCTGTTTAGACCACAAATAGCTGGGTAAAATCTTTGGAAAGCCATGTATGTCGCCTTAAGGTTAAAATTGTAAGTGTCACGGCACTACTATATCCATGGGAAATTTTACCTCCAGCATCTTTATAGTTCACATCTGAAATATATAAATAGAAGTGCAGAGTTTTTTTGCCTGGAATTCTGAAGTACAGAGAAGGGGGAAAAGACCCCTAAGAAAGCCCACAGAAGTCTCACACAGCTCTGTTCACCCTCTTCAGCACCGCACCCCCTGTAACAAACCTAAATATAGTGCAATCTGAAGGGTTAGATTAGTCACCTGTCTGGATGGGAGTACACAAAGTCAGCTCTCTCGCTGTATATTCACTGATTTCTAAAAATAACCTCAGAAAAGAGTAATCTGATCAGCTGACTACAGAGGAATGATAATTTCATCAATAAATGCATCAAAGGGCAATTATGCTCCTGGAGACAAGCGAAAGGAATGTCTTCCAACTATAAGCACTACAAATAACAGTCCAAAGAGAAGGCTGACAGCCAGAGAGTTCAAAATTATGCATTCAGTTCCCAGATAAGTTTCAGATTCATATGAGCAGTTGATAAAATATTCCATCTGTGCATGTTACTTTTGGGGGGAGGGAGAGAATAAAAAAACAACAAAAAAATACTCCTTAAAAAGGAGAAGCACTGGAAGGATAAATGCACTGGAAGATTTGCAAACCACTTGCAGTACTGTAGTCAGGAGTCCAGAGAGACCTATGGATTAATAAAATCTTCTGACCCGTGGCTGCCTCAGTCAGAAAGCATAGATTCTCAATAAGGGGAAAACTGTGAATCCTCTTCCTCAACCAAAATCATCTTGATCTGCAACTTGTCACAATCAACTCATTCACTGAGATTAGGAATTTTTAGAAGAGCATAGCAAGGCTCCAGCAGAAATGACAGCTAATGCCCCAAACACACCAGCAACAATTTGGGTATCTAGCTATCTCAACCACCTGGTCCACATAAAAATTCAAAACTATGATGACAGTAAAAAACCAAAATCACAGACAATACTGGGGGCAAGAGAGTAAGCAGAACACAGAACACCTAAAGTGGTGAAAATGCACAGGACTGCCAGGTCAGGCTTCCTTAAGTTCTGCCTTTACAGCTGTAACAGCTCAAGTGCTTGTGTTATAAAGCAAGTGTTATAAATCACAGGAGAAAAGTGACCTGCATTTAAAATTATGCAAGGGGAAACAAAAGAGGCATCTTTTTCCATTGGGTTAACTTTCCAGTTCGGGCTATCACTCAACCCCCTGAGACAAAATAATGCAATAGAAAAGACAATGGGAAACACAGGAATGAGTAGGAGGACCAACACACCCAGGGGCTCCTGCTGAAGGATCCTCCAGTGATACTTCCAAACAAGAATTCAGTAGCATGCAGGAATGTGAGGAGCACTTTTACTATACTCTTCTCTCTACTAGCTACTTTATTTTAACCCTTACCATGACAGTAGTCTCAACATTCGTCCACATACTCAATCACCACAACAGAAAAGGATTTTTAAGTTCTGTTTGTCTGTACATTGCTACCACATATTCATGGTGATTATCCCAGTAACAAAGTATCTTACCTTTGTATCAAGGCAACCTGGATTTAAGGTGTTATTTCTTCCCTTTCCCAGTCAAAGAAAAAAAAAAAAAACACCAAAGAAAAAAAGTGAGGAATTGTGACAGTCTATGTAACTGTATTCACATAAAAAACCCAAGAATATTGAAATTTTAAAAATTAACAAACTGTAACAAAAATAAACTCATTTTTTACAAATACGTTTTATTGTCAAAACAACTAATTGCTGTGATTAACAAGAATGGGAAGAAATTCAGCAGTGAAGACTCCAAAGGCGTATATTCAAAGGATAAATACATATATGAACTGTGAGACCAGTTGGAAAAAAATGAAGTGAATCATAGAATCATTAAGGATACGAGGGGACCTCTAAAGATCATCTAGTCCAATCCCCCTGCCACAGCAGGGGACCAAGTCGCACAGGAACATACCCAAGCGAGTCTAGAACATCTCCCGAGAAGGAGACTCTACAACCCCACTGTTCCAATGCTCCATTACCCTCCCTGGGAAGAAGTTCCTTCTGATATTTACATGGAACCTCCTATGTGCCAGCTTGCAACCATGGCCCCTTGTCCTAGCACCAGATGACCTTGAGAAGAACCTGACTCCATCCTCCTGACACCCACCTCTCACATATTTATAGACATTCATGAGGTCACCCTTCAGTCTCCTCCAAGCTAAAGAAACCCAGCTCCCTCAGCCTTTCCCTATAAGAGAGGTGTTCTACTTCCTTTATCATCTTCATTGCTCTACACTGGTACACTGGACACCCTTCAGCAGGCAGCTCTGTCTATCAGGCTATCAGGTTTTTCAAGCATGACTCCCACTTGGTGAAGCCATATTGACTGTCCCTAATGACCCTCTTGTCCCTGATGTGCCTAGAGATAGCGTCCACAACAAATTGTTCCCTCACCTTTCCTTGGTTGGAGGTGAGGCTGACTGGTCTATAGTTACCTGGGTCCTCCTTCTTACCCTTCTTGAAGATTAAAGTGACATTTGCCAACCTCCAGTCTCTAGGCACCTCTCCTGATTCCCATGATTTAGAAAAGATGATGGAGAGTGGCTTAACAATGACTTCCGCTGTCTCCCTTAGCACATATGGGTTCATCCAATCAGGGCCCATGGATTTATGTACATTCAGTTTGCTCAACTTATCCCTAACCCAGTCCTCATCAACCAAGGCAGCCTCCTCTCTTGCCTTGACTTCCTCCAGAGCCTCAGCACTTTGTGCTTTGATAGCAGGACAGCTCCCAGAAGTATAGACAGAGGTAAAGAATGTGTTCAGTATCTCTGCTTTCTTTGTATCCTGTGTCCTCAGGGCACCCACCTCATTCAGCAGGAGGCCCACATTGCCCCTAGGTTGTTTTACCTGCAGTGTATTTGAAGAAGCCCTTTCTGTTACCCTTGACCTCTCTTGCAAGATGTAATTCCAAGGAGGCNTTTGGCGTGTACAGCAGCGTTCCTCTCCCAGTGGGCTCCTCCACCATTTGCATCAAGAAATTGTCACCAATGCACTGGAGGAACCTCCTGGACTGGGGATGTCTGGCTGACTAGGTCTTCCAGCAAATATCAGGGTAGTTAAAATCCCCCATGAGAACCAGGGCCTTTAGCTGTGAGGCTGATCTTAGCTGCCTGTAGAAGACCTCATAAACGTCCTCATTCTGATCCAGTGGCCTGTAATAAACACCCATGCCAGTGTCACCCATGCCAGCCTGCCCCTTGATCTGCACCCACAAACTCTCAACTCTCTCTTCATCCACCCCTGGACAGAACTCAAGACATTCTAGTTGCTCTCTCATGTAAAGAGCAACTCCACTACCTGGCCTTGCTGATCTCTCTGTCCTGAAAATTACATAGCTGTCCATGACCACATTCCAGCCATGTAAGCTGTCCCGCCAGGACTCTGTAATTGCCACTAGATCATAATGATTGCAGAATCAGCACAGTGTGCCAAAGTGATACAACCATGAAAAATAAAAGCATCAATATACAGGGGATCTCCATCCACCAAAGACAAGGAAAAAAACAGATGAAATAAAAGTCACTGAATATGACATTCTCATTGAAGCACAAAAAAAGATGTAGATCAAAGATGCTGGTCTTGACAGTTTACATGTCTCTATGAATCAATGAATTTTTGATTCTGGTAAACATTCACATAAAAATCACACACAGAAAAATGTGAGACAGCATGGGTGCTACATAGCTGTTATCTCTTTAAATGGCAATGAAATACAATTTAGCCTGAAAACTGTTTTACCATCAAACTTATGGTTATGGCTACACATTAAAAATTACTACAAAAAATGTGTACTTGCAAGACTTGAAAAAAATCTGTAATTTTTCATTTTTCTTGCTGTAGTTTTCATTACTGTGTCTTTGTGCCGTTACCACACATGATCATGTACACCACTAAAAAAAGGGAACCCTAAAATTACTCACAGTATGCAGATTTGTTTACAATTGTAATTCATGTTGGGTTTTTTTCTAGCATGTTTATCATCAGTATCCTGGGAGACATCACAAATAAGCTTTGGACACACTGCTAATGCACTTTTCACAAAGCATTAAATAATATATGCTTTGGTGTTTGGGGTGCCACAGGCTGAAAAATGTCAAAATTACTGTAATGAAATAAATTCATTTTTGTAGGTCCACACAGAGTACAGAAGCAGCAATTCAAATCATTACATCAAATACTTAGAAATTCTATGTGCCTTATAAAAATTTATCAAAAGTATGTCTGTAATAAATACAGCAGAAAGAGGGACAAGCATGCCAAAAGAATGGAAGAAAAAGTTTTTGAAATGAGCATTCAACCCCAGCAATCAGTAGCAAAGCCTTTTTCCTCATTCAGGAACAAGGTCCAGTTTCACTTGCCAAAAGCCAATTTACATTTTAACTACTTCAAAGCTTTCTACTCTGAACAATAGCTTGTGCTAATTAACGAGAACCAAACCCATCTTACCAGGAATAAATAACTCCCAGTCACTAGAACTTTCTGAAGTGTTATTTTACATTCTACTTTGTATGCCACGATCTGCCCTGACATTTTAAAATAATAAAGCAGCTGTTCAAGTCCATTTCATGTTGCCTAGAATGATTAAAGCCCATTTGACAATAAAATGCTCCAACATTTCATTGCTGCTCTCACCCACTACAAAAAAAAACCCAACAAAACAAAAAAACAAACAGGAAGAAAAAGAACAGAACCCCAGAACAAACATCAATCCAAAGATGCATGTTTGGGAAATAAACAGGCTTCCTTTGCCTGGAAGGAGTATACGAATGTATTATTTCCTGTTTTCAGTGTCTTGGGGAGAAAAAAAACCATTCTATTTTTATATTTAACTGAGGGAGGCTGTAAGGTAGACACTGAGTAACTGAACATCCTGAAGATGATTTTAGCACCTTTTACAGAACTAAAGCGTATGAGGACAAACAGGACAAAAGCAGCAGAAATGGTGAATGCCCAGTCTCTAGTGATTAGATGTTCATTAAACATCTTATGCAAATGTATTTACACCAGTGCCTCATTTGTTTGTGGACCAAAAAATATTTATCTGTGGAGGAACAGAAAAACAGTCAACACACCATGTATCCCGGTATCCTCTATCAGTTGTGGCCACCAGCAGATGTTTATGGGAGCAAGCATATACACATCCTTCCCCAGGATAATATCCCATTTTCCAGCAAATGATTGAAAAAAACACTCAAAAAACAAAAATAAAACAATGCCACCAAAAAGAGCCAAAACAGACTCTTAACCATAAACATTATATAGCCTAACAAATTTTTCTCAAGAGAAACAAGAAACTTTTCTAACTCCAGGCAAGGGAAAGGAAAAACGAAACCTAAACTTGACTTGTGGCAGCTCAGTGTGAATGCCTCCATGACTGCTACACAGCCTAATGTGGGAAGAAGCAGCGAGGGAGAAAGGGGAAGGAGTTCATCATCATCTTTGCTGCTGTTTTTTATTTAAAATAGTTGAAGGTCTCAAATACATTCCTTTCTTCTTACCCAAAGCAGCTTCATTTTACCAAGGCTAAAATTAACTATTTCACTTTTCTTGGTTATTTGGATGGGTGTTTCCTGAAACTATTCACAGAATTGCATCTGGATTTGTAAGAAGTCCCAAAGTAACACATTTTCTTTAAAATAAAAACAAAGAGCCCACTAGAAAAACAACAACAAAAAGATGCTTTAAAGAGCTGACAGGGCCACAATAAATGTCTGTGAAACAAATTAAATAGTTTGAAAAATAAACTGCAGAGAAATGAACCTGGTGTTCTTCTCCTCACTGCAGATACAACTGACAAATATATAAAATAATAAAATTCTGGCTTTAGATCCAATTTAAAAAATTGCTTTAATTATTATATCTTTAAAACAATATCTGGCACTCAATTTTAGCAATTTGTATTAAAATATCAGGCTACTCAACTGCCATAAATCGCTCTGTACCTCATCCAGTCCAACATTTCAGAACAAGTAACAACAACAGAGGCTCCTGCAGATGCTGAAAACAAATAGTAAAGTCATTCACGAAAACAAAATACTGCAGAAAGAAACTTGGTCTATCAGTCAGGGAAAGAGAAGTGATTAGACCATTACTGTAGAGAGAGCAGAGCAAGAACATTAGTGGACTGGTCTTTTTTAAAAATTAACAATAGCAAGTTTTGAGTAATCATACCAATTAAGCATGATCATTTGGCTTTCCTGGTGTATCTTTGTAGGCGATCTGATACTTGCTGTAAATAATCCTCTCTACCTCAAAAGATTGGAGACATCCACAGACATTCTACCCCAGTCTTACTTTTTTCTATTAGAAATTAACTGTCTGCACTGTTGGTCTCAAGCCATTTCTCTGTTACAGAAGGTGCTAAAACATATTCCAAATTGTTTTATCACCCTCCAAAATCATCCTCCCATTCTTCTCCTTTGTGCCATATCTTCTCCCCTTCTATTAGTTTCTTTTCTAAATCCTCTCCAGTTTTCTTCCATTGGTCACCTGGCACAATCAGGGAGGGATTGATACAAGGGGTGGAAAAAAAATCTTATATTTTACTGTAGCTATGACAGTTAATTTGTATAAATAAACTCTTAGACATGAAACCTCTCTACTTCTGAGACTGTGAAGGTACAGAGATAGACATGCAACAAAAAGTTAGTTTATGGCAGAATTGTCTCTCAGCAAAGTCCCTTTCCATAAAAGCATTATTACTTCAGCGTCTAGGTTTGTGGTTATTGAAAGCCCAATGCCAAGGCAATCTGTTTGAACAAACACTGGTCTATCTGGCAGAAAATAGCAGTAAACACTTTGGCTCTAAACTATTGTATATAGAGCTAAGTGTATTCATGGCGGAAACATCTAATCCCAATGCTTTAGGAAATTAATACTTTTAAGTAAAAGTTAATTCTGTTGGAAAGTAAAATACAGGAAAATTTGACACTGCTCTACACTCTACCCAGAGTCACATTTGAACATTATGACTTTCTATTCCAACAAAGATGCAATGCCTGAAAAAAATAAAATCAGAGTTCTTTAACAAACCACTTTCACCAGTAAAGAGAAATTCAGGTTAGATATTCAGAGCCTACAGAATGTTACATCTGTAATAGAGGCAATATTGTTGCATGCTGAACCTCGCTGCACAAAGCTGTAAATTCAGTTACTTAATGGGTGGACAGTCAAGCGGTTTCTTTTCTAATAAAACCTCTTACCTAAGATCAAATGAATAAAAGGTGCTTATGCCAACTATTTCTCCAAAATATGTCTACTTCCTTCATTAATTGCATTTTGTACCAAAAAATATACTTTCTTTCTCTTTTCATAACTTCACTATCAATGTGGCAGCTGACTAGAGTTTCAATACAGATCTCATAAGCAACATAACAGACCTAATGCACTTCTTCAGAGTGGCTTATTTCAAAGCAAGGATGTGTAAACTCTCTTATTTATTATTTAATTGTTGTTTAATTTTCCAGTTCCTGGATCTCTGTACGTGTACTTAGTATTATATATGCTTCACCATCCTAACATGTGTCATTAAGTGAACTAAACCAGATAACAAGTTCCAGTGTCTTGAAAAGCCAAGTAAGCTTTACCATCCCTTCACCTACGGCAAAATTCTCTGGCTGTTAGTGTGCAAGAGACTTCTCTCTGGCTTCACGTTTTTGCATTTCTGCTTGCTGCCAGCATCTTTCAAAGTTCTTCACAGTTCAGAGCACAGCTGCTGGAAGAGACTGATCCTCACCCTGTATCACACAAGAGCACTGACAATGAGCTTGGCTGATGGGTTTTTCCTTCTGCAGATTTCTCAGTTCAGTACTCTTTCTGGTATATACTGTCAGAGCTAATAAGACTTAAATCTTATTCAATCTTAAATCTTAAAAGGGCATAATGCCCTTTTATTCTGCATATGACAACCTGTTTTGAATTGAGAATTTTAGGTATTTATGGAATAAATCAATAAATGAAACATTTTCCAGATACTCAAAAGTTCCTATATATCAAATGGCATAATTTGGTTTTACTAGTCCTCAAACCCTCCACTTGAACCAGAGATGCAAGTCACAATCTTCATAAATGGTACAAAACCTAAATCTTCCTATTTATGACCGCAGTCTACCTTAAAAATGAAAACACTCATGGTGTATGCACAGATAAGCTGGATGACATGAACTGACCTATCTCTCCCCATTCAGAACTCCTTTGACTTTTTTTTCTGTTTATCTTCTTTACTTATCCAATACTTAAAAGAACAAGTAATAAAAAAAAGAGCAACACAGCACACTCAACCCTCAATCTTAAGCAGGACTCTTGAGAGCTTTTTAAAGCTCTGTATTACACTTTATGCTTCTGTATTATAAACATCAATGCTACTGTCCATGTCACTGACAAAGATGTTAAACAGCACTGAACCCAAAACAGACCCCCAAGGAACAGTCTTTTTAACTGATCTCCCCTCGGACTTCGAGCTGTTGATCACAGCAAGTTAAGTGCGAACATCAGCCAATTCCTTATCCACCAAGTGGTCCACCAGTGAAATCCATGTCTCTATTTTAGAGACAAGGATGTCATGGGACAACGTCAAATGCCCTGCACAAGTCCAGGTGGATGACATCTGTTGCTCTAATGTTATCCACCAAGGCTGTAACCTTATCACAGAAGGCCACCAGATTTGTCAGGCAAGATCTGCCCTTAGTGAAGTCATGCTGGCTGTCACAAATTGCCTGAGGCAAAAGGTTATCAAGTACCTCAAGTCTTCTCCATATCCCAGCTTACTAGCTCACCTGTTCCTTTCTAGAGGGGGCCCACATTTTCCCTATTTTTCCCTTTTTCTCCAATACAGCTGTAGAAGTTTTTCTTGTTGCCCCTGATGTCTCTGGACAGATTTAATTCTGTCTTGGCTTTGCCTTCCCTAACTCAATCTCTGGCTGCACAGATAATTCCTCTGTTATTCTCCCAGCCTACATGTCCTTGCTTCCATCTTCTGTAGGCTTCCTTCTTATGTCCCATTTTGTCGAGCCAGGAGTTCCTTGCTTATCCACACAGAGCTCTTGGCAATTTTTCCTGACTTTTTTTTTTAGGGATGCAGTGCTCTTGAACCTGGAGGAGGTAGACTTTGAATGTTCACCAGCTTTTTTTGGCTTCCAGTCCGTCTAGGACTCTATCCCACTGCACTACACCCTGAAGAGGCAAAAGTCCACTCTCCTGAAATCCAGGGTAGAAAACTTGCTGGATACCCTCTTCACTGACATAAAGACCATAAATACCACCATCTCATGATCACTGCAGCCAAGGCCTCTCTTGATTTTCACATTCTCCACCAGCCCCTACTTGGTGAGGACAAGGTCCAGCATAGCATCTCTCTTCATCGCCTCCTCTACCACTTGGAAAAGGAAGTTATGATCCACACACTCCAGGATTGCTTACACCCTGCTGTATTGTCCTTAAAACAGATGTAGGGGTTGAAACCCCCTGGGAGGACCAGCTCTTGTAAGCATGAGGCCATGCCTATCTGTCTATAAAGGGCCTCATCCACTTGGTCTTGCTGGTCAGGTGGTCTACAGCATTCCCTCACTGTAATGTCTGCTGCCTTCTCTTTTACCTGGACCCATTAACTCTCAGTACTTTTCACATTCACTCCAGCTAGTCATTGACGTAGAGCAACACCCACTCCTCATCTTCCATGCCTGTCCTTCCTAAAGAGCTTATACTCCCAACATTCCAACTCCAACATAGGAGTCAAGCCACTATCTCTCCATGATCACAATGAGGCCGTAGCCGTGCAGGCACATGCACATTTCTCACTTTTCTTGTTTATTGCCCACGCTGCATGCATTGACATAGAGGCATTTGAGCTGGGCTCCTGGTGAACTGTCTAGAATTCCCTTGTGATAATTCTCCTGGCCTACCCTATTTATTTCAATGACTGAAGAAGTCCTTTTCTCTTCTCCACAGGTCTCATCTACCGAGATACCAAGTCTTCCCATGTTTATTCCCCATGTTACATACAACAGAGCTAACGCAGTTGAGCTGGGCCTACAGCCTCACTGTCAACATATCTACCATATTTGTCTTTGGTGTTCCCAGATGCTTCTCCTTCATCCTTCAAGCCTAGTTTAATGCTCTCTCAGTAAGCCACACCAGTTCATAAGCTAGAATCTTTTTCTTCCTTTTAGAGAGCAGAATTCTATCAGAGATATAATTCGTGATACATGTTCATAATACATCTGGTATTTTATGACACCATATGCCCACAACAAAGAATGGCAACAAACTAGAGGGGATTCCCACAGAGACAAATTGCTTAAACTACACCAAGAATTACCCCTAAGGGAACACAAAACCAACTGTTAAAATTAGGATAAGCAGAGGCAAGGCAATAAATGAGACATCACCTCTCTATTACTTAGGGTAGAAATTTATTAAAGGCATTTAACCATAATACTGGTGGGTATTAATTACTACAGCATAGCTCTCTTCAGTGCAGAGTTGTTTCCTTTTACAATTTAATATATTTTGTAGCATTAACCTTCCAATTTCATTCACCATTTCTCATATGAAAGCACAGTATCAAATGCTAAAATTCATTTTTTTCTTGAAACACTATTTCTATTCTATTCTGGCTTCCAGACATCTGCCTCTGAGTTTCACTCTGACCTCTCCACAATTCGGTATACCACTATATTGAAAATCTCTGTGTGGTCTCTTAGTATTAAAAACTTTTTTTCTCCCATTAAAAAGTAACTGCATGATAGAAAATGTTGCAAATATAACATTAGCCAACTTAGGGCAATCAAACATTTATTTACATCACTACCTTCATTTTTTGGCTAAATGGAAATAAGAAATTGCATCTATTCTGTTTTGTTGATGCATTGTCATGCTGTAGCTCTCAGTAATAAGATGGGGTTCTTGCTGTATAAATGCATAAACAATATTATACAGATTTCCGTTTGGTAATTTTTTAAAGTGCAAGAATGTATCTAAACTGTCACATACTGTCATTCATTTCAGGTGCCATAAAACAGAAGTTTCAAGACACTACTAGAGTCTTGAAAACAATGATCTTAAATTCTGCTGGAATTTCAACAGCTTTAAGTATTAACTAAAATTTACAGTTCAGGTGTACCTGTCCCTAAGAACAGCTTCCTAGAAGTGCAAGTGAATCTCACGCTTCACAATTGTTAACATGCCAAACAGCAGAAAACCCTCATTTACATCTTACTCAATGTAAACATAAAAGCTTTCCTCCTAGGGTGACCTTTGTTAAAATAAATAAGAACTTAATGTACATATAACACATCTATAAAATGGAGTCAATGGTTACTTCCCTGATACTGAGCATTAGGCAAGTAAATTCACATACACGTGCTACCTAAAACAAAACACCGCACAAGTACTGCATTTAGAGCAAAGAAGCAGGTCCAGGCATAACAGCACTTCTGCTGTGTTCTTAAAAGAAACAGGAAACACCTACTAAATCAACTTTACTGAAATGGAAGCAGCAACACCTGAATCTCTATGTAAGAAAGCATCATGTGCCCTTGCACCATCACATCTATGTCGCTTGGGGGACAGCGAAGGCAGCAGCAAACACTACGACGTCATCCCTAGCACAGAGAAGACTGAAAACACTTAGATGAAAAGCTTGTCATCCACAACCAGAACAGTTAAGCAACAGAAGAAAATGAGCTATGCAAAAAACTAATAATTAAAAACAATCAATGACATAGAAATAAAAAGCAGCTTGCAAAAGACTTATGATCTCAATGTTTCTTCAGTGCTGCTCTCCTCATTACAGCTAGCATCTACACAAGATGGAACTCAAAGTGTAGGAGGACTCTAGTGGGTTTTCTTTCTGCTGTTGTGCAACATACACCTACAGTTCTGGGAAACAAACAAATGACTAAAACCATGTTCTTTGCAAGACTCTCTACTGCATTGTTTGCATGTGACAACAGAATGGGGGCTCTACGTTTGCAAGTGCTAAGGAAATTTCCACTCCACTGCTACAGCCAAACAGTAAACCAGTTTGATTGAACGAGCTTAAAATGATTAGTAAATGTATTCATTTCAAAGTTGACTTCCCTAGAATGTGGTTTAAGTTTCCTTGAAATTGGACATCCTGGGAAAAAAAATCTTCTGCTAATGAAGAACAGAAACAATAAAACATGAGAAAAATATCCCTATCAACATTCACATTGCTTCACTACTTTCCCGCCTTCCTATCTGCCTTCTAACAAAGCTTTCAGAAATGTAACAGCTAATTTGTTCGGCTCTAAGCACTTCACCTGCTATGATGTATCTACATGCATACTTAGCATAATGCCTAGACACATTCATAGATTTCAGACTAGAACTACATTGATAATCTGATTTTTAAACAGGAATATCTGAGGGCTCCACAAAACAGTAGATGGTCCTATACACCACACTGCTACAAGACAATGAGAAGCAGAATACAAGCATTCTCTCCTAGTTCTCTGTTTCTTCTTGGTTTGACAAGTCAGAGGCTAGAATTTATGCTATAGGCTGTATCATGTTAATGTTTACAGCCACCGTTAAATAATGTATCACAAAGAAATATACTTCACTGCACAGTATGTCAATTCCACAGTAAATATTTTTGTAAAACAGTTTACATATACAAAAGCAAATTTTTGAAATTCTGTCCAACACCTACTCACTTGCTTACTTGCTGCCAAGCAGCATTGATCATAAGGAAAGAGACATTAAGTTACATTGCTGTTTCTCAGTTCCTTCATCAATAAATTCTCTCATAAGGTAAATAATTTTCTTTGTCTAAATAGAATGAAAATACACACACAGCAGCTAATAAATTCTGCATGCTTTACTATATCCCATTTTATGGATATATAACTCTTCTTACACTGTCTTAAACTACAGGGTAGGATTCACCTGTGGTATCACCATAATTCCACTGTCCTCCACTATCACTCCCCTTTATCTCTGACAACCTCCTTAAGGCAATATCCTTTTCATATTAGCCCTTCCTCCACATTCTCTGCCTTGTGTTTTCATCCTTCCTGCATGAGCACTGCTGCTCTCCCCCTTCCTTTACTGTTGTCAATTCTGATTCATCTGAACTTCCTTAGACTTTTGATGTATTTCCTCATCTGCTTCCTTCATGTTTCTGCTCATATGCTAATTCCTGATCCTCGATTCTAATATGCCACAGTACACCTGGATGACTCTCAACTCCCAGTTTGTCTTTAATTCAGATTCTATTCTCTTGCTCGTCTCTTTTGATTGATCTTCATATTACCTCTTAGACATTTCATCCATCTACTACTTTCTGAGTTTTACTTTTTCTTGTGTTTCCAATTTTTTGTTGTTTTCTACTCTATCCTTCCTCCAAATTTACTCCTCCACTTAATCTCTATATTGATGTAAACTTCATGAAAGAAATCTGGAGCTGGTGATCATCTTAATCACAATAACACTCATATGTAATACCAAAATGCTTCAAGTTTGTTCCCACTGAGAGAAACTACAAACAGCAAAATATTGCATGGAGAAGAGCTTGAGCATGGTGCTAACAAGAAATGTGTGGAGGAAAAAGCTAGGAAAATAAAAGAAATAATTTATCCCATAACTTCATCTACATTTTCCATCTGGATTTAAAGACAAAAAAACCCACCAAACCACAGATACTTGTTTTGGGGTTTTAACCAGCTAAAACTCACTAAAGCAGAGATTTTTAATTTTACATGAAGCCTAGGAATAATCACCATCCACAGCTTTACAAGTATGATTCTTAGTAATTCAGTTTTTCCATAAAAAATGCCAGCAATGATACAAGAATAAACAAGGAGTCACAGAGTTTCTGCTGCTGTGATGTTCTTACATGTCTGACTATGCTACAGCTTAAAAAATTAAACATGAAAGTTCTTACACAACAGTGGCAGCTGCTCTGTAAACTTGCTCAGAATATTTTTCAAGAATTTCTGGAAGCAGCAAAGAGAACTGATTAACTTGCTAGCCTGCTACTCATACAGGGATACTTGCCATCTTTGAGGAAAAACATCTCTCCTCCTCAATTTATAAGGAGTTTTGATGGGACTTCGGAAGAAAAGGAGGGTAAACCCACCTTTGGAAGAAGGGCCAGGCAACAAAGGAGGAGTACAGAATTCTCAGGTTATACAGAGAGAAAATTAGTAAGACAAAAACCCAGAAAGGATCATATTGAGTCAGCTCTCATGGCAATTGCAGGGCAGCCAAGGGATCAGGGCCAGCCAGCATGCATTTATGAAAGGGAGATCTTGCTTAACCAACCTGATCTATTGTTGTCTACTTGGATTTGGGAAAGGTTTTTGACACAGTCTCCCACAACATCCTCCTGGAGAAACTGGCGAACAATGCTATAGATAAGCGCACTCTTCACTGGGTTAACAAATGGCTAGCTGGACTTTTCCCAAAAAGCTGTGATTAATGGGGTGAAATCTAGCTGGCAGGTGGTCACAAGCAGTGTCCCTGAGGACTGTTTTGGGGCCAGTCTTGTTTAATATCCTTATTGATGACCTGGGCATGGGGATTGAGAGCACCCTCAGTAAGTTTGCAGATGACACCAAATTGTGTGGGAGTGGTGATCTGCTTGAGGGCAAGAAAGCTCTACAGAGGGACCTGGACAGGTTGGATGAATGGGCCAAGGCCAATTATATGAGGTACCATAAGGCCAAAAGCCAGGTCCTGCATTTTGGTCACAACAATCCCAGGCAATGCTACAGGCTCAGGGATGAGTTGCTCTGAAGCTGCCCAGCAAAAAAGGACCTGTGAGTGCTAGTAGAAAGCTGGCTTCATATGAGCCAGCAGTGTGTCCAGGTAGCCAAGGCAGCCAGCAGGATCCTGACCTGTATTAGGAATACATGGTCAGCAGAAGGGAAGTTATCGTGCCCTTGTACTCCACCCTTGTGAGGCCTAATCTCAAGTACTGTGTTCAGTTCTGGGCCCCTCATTACAGGAAAGACATTGAGATGCTGGAGCGTGTTCAGAGGAGAGCTACCAAGCTCATGAGGGATTTAAAGAACATGTTGTATGAAGAGAGGCTGAGGGAGGTGAGTATGTTTAGTTTGGAGGAGACTGTGATGGGACCTCACTGCCCTCTACAACTACCTGAAGGGAGGTTGTAGAGAGGTGGGTGTGGTCCTCTCCTCCTTGGTGACTAATGACAGAACCATGGGAAATGGTATGAAGCTGAGGCAGGGAAGGTTTAGATATTAGGAGGAAATTCTTCACAGAAAGAGTGATGAGGCACTTGAACGGCCTTCCCAGGGAGGTAGTTGAGTCACCATCTCTGGAGGTATTTAAGAAGTGTGTAGACATGGTGATTTGTGACATACTGTAGTGACAGGCATGGAGGGCATTATTTTGTGTTTTTCCATTGATCAGGTATTTAGGTGTTTTGCAGGGATGGTTGGATTCGGTGAGCTACTAGGTCCTTTCCAAATATGATTACTCTGTGTTAAAAAGCCTCCGCTTTTTAACTCCCTTAGCTTAAATCAGGTATCAGCCTAGTCTTCAGAGGATTTGTTGTGAGTATTTGCTAGTTTACATCCTAGTTCTTTTGGAAAATACATTAAGCAGACCAAACAAACACTGCAATAAGCTCTAGTAAGTTTGCTAACTGCTTTGCTTACTTGCGTCCCAATTCCCACTAGGTATTCTATATTCCCCCACACTATAAGCTCAAAAACTGCAAGCAGATCATTTAGTTCTGGTAATACCTACTAGGCTTATCTTACCAACAGTTATGTTTCAAAGCATCCACAACTTCTTCTTAGTTGTATAGATGACTAAAAATAGAATGGGAAGGGGAACAAGGACAGAAGATACTTTCACATATGGAAAAGCTGCAGAAAGATTTTACCCAGAAAATACCCCTTCTTGCCTATCTAGAAACTTCAGGAAGAATATAACATTGATTCAGAACCAGTGAGGTCTGAAGGCAAGTTAAGGCTTGCTGCCAAGATCTGAGAGAGACATCCCATCTCTGTGTGAAGCCCATCCGAGCCCATGAAACCACACGTAAAGTACCATGGACAGGGCTGGGTCAAGGCCTTTGAAGTAGGGCAATGCTCCGATAACCTCTGTAGAGAAGAAGCTTCAAGAAATTCAGCGACATAAGGAGATTGTAAACACAGAGAAACTACAGAGAAGCATTACCCCAAAGATATTAGAGGGAAGAGGTAACCTAAATAGGACGAAGCACAACCTTTCAGGAGCCTCAGGTACAAAGGTTCTTGGTTTCTGAGAAAATGCAGCAGACAGATTGTGTGGATTGAGAGTAAAACTCTGAAGCTGGAGTGCAGAAGTTGACAGAGAATGGTTGCAAATACAAACACAATTATGGAAGGTACAAATAATAAGAAATGATTGAAGAATTGAACTAAAATATTTAAGAACTGCTACTGTAGCGCATATGAATAAAAAGAAACCACTTCATAGTAGTTCAGCTACACAGACACTACAGTGGCACCCTGATTTAAGCAAAACTAGGTGCAGTAGATAAAAAAAAAAAAATCAAAAGCCAAGCCACAGTTCATAAAGAACTTTGGAAATGTACCTATCTTACACTGAACTTCCTATTAGGATTAGGGCTAATTAGTAACAGGAGGCAGATGAATAATTGGATGCACCAAAGTAAAATGCACAGCAATCTACTTACACAGCTTGAAAGTTTTAACTGACTGCACATCATTTGTGCTTTAAAGGTTTAAATTCTGTATTTTAAATTATGCACAAAGTTCCAGTTGAAGACCTACAGCTTAGCTCCTGTATTTCTGCAAATTCCATCCTGTATAATCCTCTCAAAAAGAAATGCCTACACTCCTTTGAAAATTATCATGCCATTTGTGTCATAATGACTTTTCCAGAAACCTCTTTGAATGCTGATGACAAAGAACCAGGATTCCAAAAAGGAAGTAGAAGTGGAACATGAGACAAAGTTTTAAACAGCATTTATTTGTGGAAATGTACTTAATAATACTTAGAATGTGCTTAAGAAAAGTACGCAAATGTGTTTTACCAAGAACAAGCTATAGTGAGAACAAAGATACACATTATTTAAAGTAAATCTAGAAATAACTGTAGTGAATATCGCAAAACACACAGGAATATATGACATTTCTTATTACTTCTCAAAGCACACAAAAAACACCTCTCTTCATTAACTCTCAGAAGCAAGTCACAGTCATAGGAAGAACATAGGAAGATGGAACTCCAGTATTAAAGACTTAACAAACAAAAATATGTGATGGTGGAAGTATAAATTTGAAAAAACACACACACATGTATGCATGCATGAAGTCTCACATCTGCCCATTCTACTAAGCTGTTAACTCTTGCCCTCATTAGCTTTGCAGAATCAAAACAGAGCAGCCAATTACAGAACTTTAACATACAGAAGGGCATGAAATTCAATAAGCATGGATTCCTTACCCCTCTCCAAACAAGGTGAATACTGTGGGACTGCCTTAGGTAACAAAAAAACCATTACCATTTCTGATACAAAAAACTTGCATTGTAAGTGACAGTGAGCAAATAAAACATTCAATACCAGAATTACATGCTGCATTCCTAGGAGTGGAAATTACAGAAAAATAGATATTTTAAACTGTAAAATAGAGTCATGAAGGTGCAGTACTCATGGAACAGATTATAACCAAAGGAAACTGGTGACATGACATTATAAGTTATGGCTTTAGCATTAATTTCACAGAAATTCCTGCAGAGTAACTTTAAAGAAGACCCCAAACAATGTAATTTTACACAGGGAACTAAGACCATCTTTAGTACCATCACAAGTTTGTCCTGTCTACTTCTTAAACCATTTTCAACCCTGTAGCAAGTGCATCTCTGCTAAGAAGGATGTTCCGGACACCTATTAAAACTTGTCTCAGTGTTTACTCTCTTTATGGGAAATCTGTGCATGAAGACAAGTTTATGTAGATATGTAAATTTTGCACCTCATCACCTGACTTAGTTTACACATAGAACACATTTTCATCTATTCACTGCCCCCCTCACTCTTCTTTCTTGCTCCAGAAGCCCTGGAGCAGAATAAACAGAACTGAAGTAGTTAAGAAAGATTTTTACAAGCTTCAGTTCCAGTTTTTAGAGTAAAACATAAGCCATGCTTAAAAAAAAAAAAAGCACACTTGGATTCTAATCAGCAAATTACTCTAACATCTAATTTCTTAAAATCTTTAACAGTTATAAGGACCACTATACAGGTTCCATTACAGTTTGGAGACTATATATTTAACCGATAGCACATCAAAGACAGAAGTGTATGATCCAAGTAGCAGCAGTACTAAAATCAGATTTTTAAGGTTAAGAATGATCACCACACATACTGGGACCTTTAACAGAAAAGGTCAACTCAAAAGACTGCATGTGTCAAACTAGATGATCAATGTCAAGGAACCCTTCCCTCAATCATGTTACTATGTTTTACACTACAGATCAATTAAAACTTGTTTAATCTTAGTCATTATCATGCAAAGATTAAACAGTAACTTGTATGGGCCTGTGACATGCATTGCTTGCTTGTAATTTTTAGTAAAAACAGAAGATTCCCAATCGTTTGCTAAGCAACACCCTATTCTGAGAACAATGCAGAAATTATATGATTCCTTTTCCTTTGAAAACACATTGCGTACCACAAGCATGCCTTTCTTATTCAGATTCTCTTTCTCCAAGTGTTCAAATGGGCACCAGTTCCCAAACTGCAATGCAGGCGCTTCTGGTGATCTCATGATTTGGGGTCTGTAACTGATCTACACAATCACATTAACCAGTAAAACTCATTTTCAACTGATACTAAAAATTGATCAGATTCTACTAGTGACAGAAGTCAGTTAAATCAAATTGAGAAAACACAGATTTAAGGCAATAACACTGCCCACATAGACACAGTAGTAAAATACACACTTAAATTGTCCAACATCTTATCGATTTTCTCTTTTAACAAGCCTCCTGCACTCCATCACTGAAAGTAAAGCTTCATTAACTAAACTTTTAAGACACTGTTAGATACCTGCTAAATAACTAAGACAAAATAACAAACCCAGTAGCCAGCAGTGTTAGTGGTAAGTGCAAAAGATGTCCCATTGGGATCTGGAAACAGATACCTGTGTTTGCATGGAGCTGAGCTCAGGCTAACAAGTCACACAAGCCCCCACCTCCTGTGCCTCTGCTTCCAAGGGAGCACCAGGCTTGGCAGACTCAAGCTGGCTTCATGCAGGCAGTTACACAGTCCATCCCAGAACCAGATTTCCTGGGAAAAGCAGTTAAGAGACATCCTCAAAGCATCAGCATTAACCAGTCATTTGTTGATTTAATGCATGTATACAATATTCTGGAAAATGAAAACCATCTTCAGTTAAACTGGCTCTTACAATACTTGTTAAAGCCAACATAGCCAGCAGCCAGCACAGTTGCAACTTATCCATTAACTGGTGTGAGTAACACATTCCTTAAGCCATACACAGACTGACTTTCCAGTTTTCAGAACCATACTGTCTACTGCAATGGAGCAGGGCACACTGGAAACCAATGCTTCACAGTAGCATTGATTCTTTGCATTACCTGTACATTTTCAGATCCATTCCTTAGCAGATGAACTATCTCTTGTCTTGCCTTGCCTTCTAGAAAACAAAGGTGCTGAGCACTGACTTATCACTATTACACAATTTTAAACACACCTTTTTATCAAAGGATCACATTTAAACTGAAAAACCAGGCACAACATGCTAAAGGACTTGAGTATTTCCAAATCAAAGATTAAAAAAGATTTCAGTTTTGAAACCATGAAAACTTTTTTGTTGCTCTTGATAAGCCACAAAGAAAAATAAAAAATACCAGTAGCCATTTCAACACACACTTTAGGACAGCAGCACAAACAGGCAATGATTGCTGACATTTTGCCCAAAGAAGTAGACAGATCAGTATTATTAAGAATAGCTATTGCCAGTTCAATCTCTCCTCTCATGCCTTGCAGACTTTACTGAGATCTGCAGGACACTGGGGTCACATTTTTTATCACTATCATAAAAGATGACTTTTGTACCTAAGCTAGCAGACAGTATCTAATATCCAAAATATGCAAAGAAATAAAGATTTAAGATATACTTGTTGGGTTCCTTTAAAAATCAAACAGCAGCATATCAGATATGACACAAAAACAAATGCCAAGAATTAGGAATCTACCATACCAGTTTTCTTCCATATCATTCTCCTCATATAAAAAAGGGTTTTAAAGATGTAACTTACTGAGTTGAATCTTTAAAAGACCTTAAGATATATGTAATAAATGTCATGCTGTTTATATATATGGTATGTACACTGTTAGACATGAAAAAGACATTTGCATGTTCCTTTTCTGAGAAATGACATTTTTGCACCTATATGTCTTTAGAAACGTCTAGAAACACCAATTTCTGTGAGACTTGTAATGAAAATCTCTAAATCTTAACAAAACTACTTTGACCCAAACATATTAACCTTTATTTTGTATTAATCAGTGATTAAGCAGCTCAACCTTGCAACCAAATGGATTATTACAATTATTGTTTAAGAAAAAAACACTCTTTGATACAGAATTGTTGATCTTAAGAATATCAGGCTAATAAAGTATAATTAAATCCAGGCACTTAAGTGCAAGCTTGCAGGGAAGAAATTACCTCAGGAACAAAAGAGTAATTCCTTCTGTGCAGATCTGGAATTCAACTCCTTGCTGCAGTGGTTCTGTGAACCAGCAAAACAGGAAAATCTTGAAAAAGGTGTTTCAACACCTAACCAGGGTTTTGTTCACATAACACATTAACAACCCATTGCTAGTGGCACGTCTTTTGTAAGAAGGGACATCAACTACCAACAGATTCTTTTTGCTGAAGAGGCTGTTTTTAAAAGATATGCTTACTGTAAAACATATCAACTAAGCACAAACTGCAACAATTGATGTAACAGGCAGATGGAGCAAATTAATCTGCATTACAAGTAAGATTCCACCCTCTCACAAGTTACTTCAGAGAAAGCTGCTAAAGAAATCAGGATACTCAGATGTTTCTTGTTTCATTGTGTGTATATGACTGGGATGTGGAATGTGCTTTCACTGTGTTCAGACCTGTCCCAGATTTCCTTCCGATTTCAAACAGGAGGGAAGAGAGGCTGTCTCATCCCCAGAGCTGGCAGCCACCCTCCGTGTCAGAGAGAGCTTTTACCATTAGTTCCAACCGCACTTTTAGGGTATCTTTTAAGACAGACAAACAGTTCTCTTGGCTAGACAAAAGCACCTTGCAGCAACGACCCACAACCCAGGCTGCCCAAGAGGAGGCAGAACAGGGGGAGAGTCGGGGGAGGCTAAACATCTCTGGGTCATGGCGGGCATCGCCTCACCACCCCAGAGCAGTGGTTTCCCAGGAAAGGTTCCCTTAAACTATTACCCGAGGATGCTTAAATTCCTGTGTGCGGGACCTGGTCGCAGATGAAACCCCTCCCGTGCCCGGAGGTAAGCGGACACACAATGCGGGGAAAGGGCGCTCCAGCCCTCTGCACCGCTGTCAGGGACCCGGGGCGGTTCAGGTGTCGCTGTAGAGGACGGAGTAGAGGCTGTACATCCAACTCGTCGTCCCCACAGGTAGGCGGGAGGGTGGAACCGACTGGCCTGAGGCTCCCCGGGCAACAGAATAAGCAAGAAAAAGGAGAGGAGGGCTGAGGCTCCCCTGGCTCCCGGCAGGAAGGAAGGGCAAAAGGGTCGGGGATAGCCGCGCGTCAGCCCTTCCCCCTCCCTTTCTTCCCTCTCTCAGCCAGGGCGAGCCCCATTTCCTCCCGCAGGCAGCCGAAGGCGCTGCTTGGGGCCAGGCAGGGAGTGGCAGCGCCAGTAGCGCCTTGTTCTCTGTTCGGCCAGGCCGAAGGGACTACGTGAACCCACTGCTCGCCCTCCAGCGCCTCCCTGGCCCGGGCTCACCTCCTCGATGGCTGCCACGGTGTTCCTGCACTGGGCCATCCGGGTGGTGAAGTTGGAGGCGGTAGGTGACTTGTAATCCTCATTGGTCTCGGACACAAATTCCGATACGGAGATCTGATCCGGCATGGCGGGGCGGGAATGAGCGAGGGGAGGGCAGAGGGGGGAAAGCAGGCGGCTCTGGGGCGAGGGCTGGGCCCGGGTGGGCTCCCCCCTCACATCCCTCGGCAACCGGTGGCGGCAGCACCCTCACCGCAGGCCCGTCGCCGTCTGGAGCCGAGCCCAGCCGTGCCGCTCCTCCGCCGCCGCACAAGGAAATTCTCCGTACCCACCCACTGCCTTCTGTGCCCCTCGCGGTCACGCAGCACTGGGGCCCGGGCACACGCTCAGCAGCGAAGAGAGGTGGCGGCGCTCCCTTCCTCTACACCCCGCCCTCCTTTGCTCGTTCTCTTCTTCCCTGCAGAAACCCCCAGGCAGGGCGGAGGCGGATCAGGGACTTGATGCAGCGCTCTCCCCACGGCGCCCTCCCACAGAAAATGGCGGCCCCCCATTCTTGCAGTTTCCCTACTGATTTCCAAGGACCCCTGGGGAGAGGAGCGCGCAGAGTGTTTACCAGTGAGTACTGACTCGGCTACACCAGGGCCGGACAGGACAAACCCAGCGGTGTAACAGCAACGGAGCTAAGGGCAGGGAAGGTGAGGTGCGGCGCCTACCTGAGACAGGGAGGAGCTGGTGGGAACCCACAGGTGAGGTCTTCCCGCTGTCCCTTCCCTCGCAGTTCTTAATATCTATTAAGACAACTGTCTTAATATTAGATGTCTGTCTTAATTATTAGATATAGTTGTCTGTCTTAATTCGCAGCCTGGTTTCGAGGAGCTAAAGTTGAGAAATGCTGTCGTTCCCAAGAGGTCCGCATGAAAATACCTGTAGACTAATGTTTACATCTACGTTATTATAAAGCTTTCTCTGTACTTGAAGAGAAGGTGTTATATCATGAGATCATTTGCTATTTAGTATAAACCCACAAGGATTAATCAAGGCAAAAAAGGCAAAAAGCCCCAGCAGTGGAGTTGGTGACATTTGGGGCAGAAGGGATATGGTCTAAATGTCACCCAATCGGCATGGTGCTTGATTGCAGTGACAGTGCTGGAGTGCAGTGGTTTCTCTTGGCCTCAAAGTCCTGATGACTTTCCTCTATAAGTGATTCTTTGTTACTGTGATTTTTAAAACTCTCCAGGGAGCACAGATGAGTAAGCAGGTAATCTTGCTGCAGTTTGTAAAATGTTCAGGTTTACCCAGATGTTACTGCCATTTGTGATCCTTGATAGCATTATGAGAAGTTCTCTGATATAAATGATGATGTCAGCAATATTTATTTTGCTGATTCTACCGAAGCTGGTGAACGAACAGTGACTGCCTGCATGTTCTTTTTTAAAGCTCTTACTAGTTCTTATATTCTTATATTCTAATTGTTGTTTATTTTCTCTCATGAAAATTGGTGCAGTTAATTTGCTTTTAACTTATGGCTCTATATAATTGTTTCATAAACCTCTCACAGGTTTCATAAACCTTATTCAGACCAGACTGAGTACGAATATTCATTCCTACTAAAAATATCAGATACAACTTTATTTTTGTATCAGCTAATGATGATACCTTTTATAGTAATTAGCACCCTGTTACCCAAACTTAGTAAACATGAGCATTCTTAAACTGTTGATCATGCCTTCCAATATGCAAATTTGTTTAGAAATTTTGAAGGTGTTGTAAAACTTGGGCTCTATAAGGTAAACAAAATTAGATTTTTAACTTTTTGCAACAGTCCTTCTATCAAGTGCAGTCAGAATCTGCAGCATATTAATGCAGACTTCAGTTGCTGGAGTATATACAACTACTTTGATGCTGGAGTATATACAACTAAGACAGTATCATGACACAATTAATCTTTATATTCTGTAGAGCCTGTTTACACAGACCTTTGGTTAAATGATTGCAGTGATATATTCCAGTCTTTACCTTAATAGAATAAAAAACCTGACATCCCAATTTGAAATGGCCAGACCTTAACGCTTCACAGACTGCACATTTGACTCAGCTCTTCTTTTTCTGAAGCTTAAGACTTGTACTTGAGTGAACCTTCTAGGAGATATCTAGTCCTGATTTCAAGACCTAACAGTTTGGAGAATTCACGGATTTTGTGTGCTGTGACCATGGCTAGTCACAACTACTGTTTCTTCCGAATACTGCTGCTTGTTACAGTTTTTTCAGTAGGTTTAAGAGCTCTTCAGTATTCAGAATTTCTTCCTTATCGGTGTTCTTGTACACTGTAATGGAACAATTTTTCAGTTTTGTTTCTTGATAAACTGAGCTGATCAGTCCTGTCTTTTAAAGAAGACGGAATTAATTTAAATTGCTTTGCATCGGCCTCAAACCAAGATTGAGTACGCAGATGGTGACAGTGGGTCAACTGACATGTGGCAACTCATTACTCTGAATTAACACTTGTATTAGTCCTGTGTCTCTCACTGAAAGGATATTTTCTCAGCTCTTCCATAATTTTTCAGTTTTAACAACTCAATGTAGTACTATACACAATTCTTACTCCCTCACTGTTACATGCAAGAGTATCATTGAACTTTCAGGTCTCAGTATTATATATTGCTTCATCTACCTGCCCACTCTGGCTTTTAGGTATTCTTAGAGTCTGTGAATGACTGTTGCAGTGGATTAGATAAATAATGAGACTTGCTTGTGAGGGATCTGGTGTTACTATTTTGTCTTTAGGTTTTTCCTGTTTGCTTGCTAACCATTGCTTCTCATCTGGCTTTAGACACTACTTTCTTATCTACAATACTAGATAAAATGTTGCTGTCTTGTTGACCTAGTCATGCAGTTAGACATCTTCTACTAAAGACAAACAAATAACAAAAACTTTTTCCAATGATACGAGTGCAGCACATTGCTGAATAGCAGTCTTGGGGATATGCATAGGCCACATCTCCATAAAGTGGTGTGAAGTGTCAGTGTTTAGGTCTCTTTCCCTTGCAAAAGGTATGAAAAAAATCAGAATACTTGATTTGTACAAACATTGTTTCCTACATTGACTTTAAACCAGCATTAATGGTTTAATCAGCCAGTGTTGTTAAAATGTGTCAGACCTTCAAAATAATAAGATAGATTTTAAAATAACTCACGTTCTTATCTATTTTTTTGGGGGGGTTGTGCCTTTTTGAAATCTTATCTGTATATCAGAATATTTATTTGCATCACTGCCAATAAGTAAGAACCCAAACCAGGGAGCATGTGCTCTACAAACACAGAACAATAAGGCAGGCTCTGGAGATCTGAACACTTATAATTAGCTAATGGAATGGCAACTGAATGAATATAAGGAAACACTGAACCATTGTTGGTCTGTATGACAGTCTGTGTTCTCTGCACACTATTGCTCAAATGTTTCTTAAGGCATTCCTTAAGTAGCATTTTCAAGAAGGATTATGAGATAGATTGGGATGTTTAAGGGGGAAATACTACAAGAATGAGGGCCAGCATAAGAGAAGATACCGAGACCCTGTGTCCTTGAAATAGAACAGTTTGGCATTAGAGATTAACACTCTGGATAAAGCATTGGCAGAAGTTAATATCTGTTCAATGAAAGAATATGCTAATGGAGTTGTGAGAACAGCAGGGCGAGAACATGTTGAACTGGTTAGGATACTTGATGATCCCTCAGGCAACTACGCAGTACAGCACTCAAAATGTGTAAGGGATTTCTTTTTCCACAGCAGTCTTATCATTACTACCAATGATAAGCTAGCTCAATCACAGTTGGTTTCACAGTATTTGCTCTGTCTTTTTTGATGTCACTGTTTTTTCAAATAATTTCTGTCTTTAATGGCTTCAGATAGTTTGAGAAAATAGTTTTTCTTGGCCTTCTTTGTATGTACACAGTATTTACAACGATTTTGAGGTGTATTTGGTAATCCTATGAAAGGTGATTTGAAGGAACACAACAATAAGGAATGCCATTACCTTCATTGCATATCTTTGAACTTAAAAACTAAGCATGTAAGTAAATGTAGTCTGTCAGCTGCTGATTACTGGATAACAATTTTCAGGCAAGTAAATTCAGAAATCTATGTAGTACATATAAATCACAGCAGATAAGTAAAACAGTGTGTGGTGTCCTGTTACTGGAACCTGTTATTTTATCACAAGTCTTTCGATGTACTTTATAAAGTACTATTCCCTACTGTTGTTCTGAAACAGATCTCACTCGTGAAAATTTGTTCCCACAGCTTTGGAGAGGATTCTAAAGGTGCAACCTCCCAAAAAGAGCAAATACTTAGTGATAAAATTTCTCATGTGGTTTTGGATGTCATGTTTTAACTCACTTTAACTCATCTGTGTCCTCTCAGAATTTTGTGTAGAATTTTAAAAGACCTGTTTTCCCAAATACTACTACTAATAATACCACCACCTCCAACTGAAGTGGTATTAATGTAGACAAAGTGAAGAGAATACCTAGAGAAGAGTGTTGCTATTTTATGCTTCTTTTGTGTCACTTCAAAACTCTGCAAATATGTTATTTTAGCTAGTAGCAGGGGCTATGCTACTTAATGAGTTACATTTTTGCTATCCAAGGTTTATTTCTGTGTGCCGCACTGGATATATCTGTTTCTCTTTCAGGGTGTCCACAAGCGCTGCCCCTCTCACAGTGCCTCAGGCTGGATTGTGCTGTGCGCATCAAGTTGCAGGCCCCTAGGCCATCTCTAGAAGGCACATTAGATGAGAAGCCATCAGGAATACTAACTTCTGAAGAGTTATCTGGCTGGTGTCCCAGAAAGAGTTTTCTAATATTGATTATGTGTAGGTTACATTTTCCCTGGATGGGCTGCTACCTCACCTTTTGGCATTAGCCCTAACCCCCACAGTCTTTCCATTGTAGAACTCTGCATTGGGCTCACAGTCTGCTAACATCAGAAAAGGGAAACTCTAGTCTTTCTAGTACGTAGGCCCTTGTAAACACCGCTGCAATCACAATATTCACATGAACAAACATACAATGGGAAGTCACTTCTCAAGTCTTATTTTACACTGAACCATGTCCTTCTTGCTGGCAGCTTAGCTGTGCTTGAAGAAGACTGCACAATGGAGGTAAATTATTTTACATGCCTTTTTGATCTTACATGCCTTTTTACATATATGCCTTGATTTTACATGCCTTTTGATCATGCAGCTCCAGATCACTAATGAAAATGGTCAGAATCAGGAGACTGTGGGGCACTTGTTACTCTCTGTGGTATGAGATCATGCTGCTGAGTTGGACATTGGGAACAGAGAGCAACATCATTTATCATTTAATAGAGGAGGTGCCAAGTTTGCTGAGGCTGCTAATGTGGTGCCCACCAGAAGGAGAGGAAGGTTGGTCTGAGCAGCTACAGGCCTGTCAGCCTGACCTCAGTACCAGGGAAGGATATGGAGTGGTTCATCCTGAGCATTCACACAGCCAGGGAATTTGGGCCAGCCAGCATGAGTTTATGAAAGGCATGTCTTGCTTGACCAACCTGATATCTTTCTATGACCAGATGACCCACCTGCTGGATGAGGGAAAGGCTTTGCGTGTTCTTTACCTAGACTGCAGTAAAGCATTCAACACAGTCTCCCACAACACTGTCCTGGAGAATGGTTACAACAACCCCATGCAATGCTACAGGCTTGGAGAAAAGTTGCTGAAAGACTACTTGGCAGAAATGGGCCTTGTGGTGCTGACTGACATCCAGCTGAACATTGGCCAGCAGTGTGCCCAGGCTGCTGGCTATCCTATTTGTGTATCAGAAATAGGGTGGCCGTCAGGACTGCAGAACTGATTGTCCACCTAGTACTTAGTACTAATGAGGTTTCTCTAGGAATACTGTGTTCAGTTTTGGGTCTGGAGCACAAGTGTTATGAGAAGCAGCTAAGGAACTGGGGTTATTAAGCATAGATAAAAGGCAGATGAGGGGAGATCTTATCACCCTGTACGACTACCTGAATAGAGGTTGTAGGGACTGATTTTTTTTTTTTCCAAGTCACTAGTGACAGAACCAGAGGAAATGGCCTCAAGTTGCCCTAGGGTAGGTTTAGTTTGGATATGAGGAAATTTTTTTGTCAATGGAAGAGTAGTCAAGTATTGGAGTAGGCTGCTCAGGAAAGTGCTGGAAGCATTCAAAAAGCATGTAGATGTTGCACTTGGAAACACGGTTTAGTGGGTATGGTAGCATTGGGTTGATGGTTGGACTTGATGATCGTGGCAGTCTCTTCTGACCTTTATGATTCTATGAGAACAACTGTACCTTGATGATCGTGGCAGTCTCTTCTGACCTTTATGATTCTATGAGAACAACTGTACCTCTTTGCTCCACTGGAATTTGGCAACTAGAAGGGGGTTGCTCTTCCAAAAGATAACTTGCAATACTGTGAAACCCTAAGATACTAAATTTCATCTGGCCAGCACCTGAGCAGGGTAGAAAAAGGAAGGCTCTCAAAAGAGAGGACTAAGGCTGAAATTCACTTGGTTTTAATATGGAAAATGAACATAGAACTTGACTTTACCATTACAATGAAGCATGGCTTAAATAATTCAATGAGAGTGTAACTAATTTCCCAGAGTCAGGCTATCAAGAGTGGAACATATGCAATCAGGTACTTGAATGTCTGTTAAATAAAATACGATGCATAGAGAATACCTTTAGAATCAAAATGAATCTCATAATGATGTCTTCTTGTATGGTAAGGACCTCACCTATTCAAACTTGCACCAGATCACCCACCTTAAATGGGAATATCTGGCAGTGATGCCTGAGCTGCCTTGGATGCCTGTCAGGGTTCATACTTTGTTGCATTGGTTGTTTGTGTGCAGCTGATAATCTGGAATCCTTAGAAAGTGATAGGAAATACTAGCTTGCTCTGTGTGACAACTACTTGTTTATGAGGGACAGATTTGGCAGGCCCTGGTTATAGAAAGGAACAACCTTCAGAGGTTGTGACTCTGGTCATGTATTCTTCCTGAGCGAGGTCCTGTTCTGCAGGTGCTATTGACAATTGTACTTGGCTAGTTTGGCATTTCAGATCAGCAAGGAAGTTGCTCCTTAGTCTCATTTTGTGCAGACTAGGTAAATCCAAAGTCCTTGGCCGCTCCTCACAGGACATGTCCTCTAGCCCTTTCACCAGCTTTATTGCTCCCCCATGTCCTCCAGCCATTTCACTTTATTGCCCTCTACGTATTCAAGGGCTTTCACATCATCCATAATTTGTAGGGCTCAGAACTGCACACAGCACCAATATAGTGGGCTGATCACCTCTGTTGTCTGTCTGGTTGTAGTGTGTTTGATGCACCTCAGCATATGGTTTGCCCTCATGACTGTTAGGGCACACTGCTGTCAGTAATAGGCTCTGGTTTTGGATAGTGACAGACTGAAAGGTTTATTATCAAAAATTCAGTGTTTTTCTTGGGGATAGCTAAGATGTGTCCAGAATATCAGAGACAGCTGTAGGTGAAAACTGTTGTAGGGTATGAGTTCAGTGTGTGAAGCACTCGTTATCTCTGAGCAGAGTACTTCCTTTTATAGTCAGTGATGGAATACTGTCTTATCTGGGCAAGTTATCTTAGGGTAGCATCATAACATAAATGTCTCTAATTGCAGACCTTTATCAATGGAAAGCCCCATTTCTCACTTCTAAGTCTAGCTGTCATAAACATTTTTTTGTCTTTGAGGCTACTCCTAATAGATTTCAATCCCTATTCATTTTTTCTTAATGTTCTCTTCTGATACTTAGCGTACTGAAATGTGTAATAAGTTAGTGTGATGTGACTTTTTGACCTACAAACTTCAGTCCATCAGTTAACTGCTGGAGAAAGGGGAACTGAGAATAAAGGCTGGGAGTGAGCAAAAATGAGGATTAAATTGTCTTTATGAAGTAGTACTGTCTGTAGGTGATACAGCCTACTGTCTGTGCTTCTAAGGCATTCCAGCAAAGAGATTCTTTACTAGGCATCACAGTGTCAGAGTGCTATGACACTTGGTTTACTCTGCCATAGTGCCATGATGTTGCAGAGTGTGAGGCATCAACTTGAGGCAAATACCAAGCCTGCCTTAACCCATGTCCAAAAGGGTCTCATGCCCAAGCCCCAGGCTCCCTCATGGAGTTCCAAACTGACTGTTTAGCTCCATCTTGGAAATAAACCTCACAGAAGTTGTACCACTAGCATTGAATAGCACGATAGCAGGGAAGTGTTTTTTTCAGAAAGGGGCAGGAGATGACAGAAAAGGAAGTGAGGATAGAGAATGAAGATGAAGGAGTAGTCTATCCTGTCTTGTCCATCATGTAGGATGATAGGACCACCTGATGAACTCTATTTGCAACATCTCCTTAAAACTTAGAGCTGAGCTGTGCATAGAGTTTGGCAGTTCTAAAGTGGACACAGGAAAACCACATCTCACCTCTATATTATATTGCCAGTCCATCTTTTTTGTTTGAGGGTGGCAGACAGGAGAAGACTCAGAAAGCAGATGAGCCTTCTGCAAGCACATAATTCCTCTCACAGTACAGAGAATGTTAAATCTTGAATTAATGTTGTATTTCCACTTGTATGCTCTTGTTTTCTTGCATACTGGCCACAGGCAGGAGTAGTAATTATTCAAGACTGTGATCAGTGCCTATGTCAGTTGCTCCTCCTTGGGGAAATGGAATTGAGACAGCACAACACAACAGACAGGCTTCTCTAAACCACTCAGGATAGAAGGTAGGAAATTGATGTAACTGATTGTAATGGGCTGACAAAACAGGACAGTGCCACTGAAAAACACAGACCATAGAATCAGAGACCTTCAGAGATTATCTAGTTCAACCTGTCCTTGCAGTGAGCAGGTACATCTCCATCTGGAGCAGGTTGCTCAGGGCCATATCCCACCTGACCTTGAATGTTTCCAGTGGTGGAGCTTCTACCACCTTACTGGACAACCTGTTGCAGTGTTTCAGCACCCTCATGGTGAAAAATGTTTTCCTTTATCTAGTCTAAATCTACTCTCATTTAGTTTAAACCCATCACCCCTTTGTCCTGTCACATCAGGTGTAAAAAAACTGTCATGGGTCCTGGAGTGCAGTCAGCTGTACTGCTGATTTCTTAGAACAATCCTTGGCATAGGTTTTGATTTCTTGGGAGTCTTCCAGATTAGGGCACTCCGCTAATGTACACTGTTTCAATGTGTTTTAACAGACAGTGAGTTTTAGAATGACTATCAGAATGTAGTAATCATTGAACTTTAAAAACATTTATTTGTTCTGCTCAAGTTCGATGAGTCTAACCTCATTTGTTAATATTTATCTTCAGTTTAACTGCTGCTATGCATATGCTTCTCTTTTGTCTGATATCCATAAAGGGGCAAGACTGATATACAGAGGTTGGTTCTTCCTCCTTTCCCTCTTGACTGTCATGTTTAGGAGCCTGGTTTTGAATGTGGATCTCTCCCAAACTATCAGGCTCATCCAAACTCCTAAACACATTGGCTAAACATATTTAACATTATAAATACATTAACTAATGCTACATCTGCTACCTCTCCTTGAATGTGCTTCAGTTATAGTGGCCCTGTGCTCTGTAGCAGCATTTTGTGTGTTCTGTATTTTCTGTGCTGTCATCTAAATAACTATGCAGTCTGCTCTCATCACACTGATCATGCAGCCTTAACTTAGCTTGCATCTTACCTATTTATGTAGAACCTATTACAAGTAAGTAATTACCTTCCAACACTAGCAGCTCTCCATTTTAAAATGCAGATTGTATTGCTGCCAGGCACTTTGAGAATTCAAGGGAGGGTCTAGCAGTGTTCCTGAAGCTTCAGGACAACAGATGCAGGAACTGTACTGGAGTAATACAGTTCAGTACTAAGCTAGACTTGATATGATAATGGAGTTGTTTAGAGTACAGTTTTGTTTTGAAGTATATAATAACATGATGTGTGAAATGGTAAACATCTGAAAAAGGAAAGCTTAAGTATTTAAATAATCTCTGAGGCTGTTTCAAGAACACTTGGGCAATAGAAAGATGTGCATGTCAGTAATGAATAGATCAGATAGGACCTGAAGGCTTATTGACTTCAGAGAGAAAACAGAATGAACAAAACCAAAATCAATACAGCAAGACAGACCAGTATCCCTTATTATTTTTTAAACACAGTTTAAGGAAATAATTTTGTTAAAGAGGGATGATTGGGATAACAAACTAACTAATTCTTTGAAGATAACATTATAGTAATAATAATATATTCACTACAGGCAAAACATTCTAGCTTTGAACTTTATCAATGCAATCATTATTTTGCTATTAAAGGGAAGGCCAGAAAGAAATCAAATATTTATTTATGAGATGTTTATTGTGGATAGAGAATGAAATCATAAGTATGAATTGTAAATACAAACATTTGTGATTAGTGGAAATCACATGAAAAACCCAAGGAGAAAACCAGAATTTGTCTGAAGCACTAAACTATATACACTGTTAATGTTTGCTAAGGAACAGACAGTCTGAATGATGCTTACTGTTCCTCAATATATAGAAAACAACAAGAGTATTCTAACAAAGACCCTCTTACATTCATGTTATCACCAGCTGATCCCTAGCAAGCTTTGTAGGATTAGTGGCAGACCGTGATAAACTTCAGTAGAAATGTACAGACTTGTGGGTGCCACAAAGAGCTGATGTCCTTTTGCATCAGCTCTGTTTGTGTTTGGGCAGCACTGCGCTTGCTCTCTTAAGGTATCTGCCAGTGTCTCTTTGGGTGTCACAGTCTAATGACTAAAAGGTGGTGAAAAGTGGTAATGAGAGCGCAGTTCTCAGCGGCTAAAAGAACATATAATCAGTACCCAGAGGAAAAAGAGATAATAATCCATTGTTAAAGTCTAAATAGAAAGGTGTCTTGGGTTATGGAATCAAAAAGATTGAATTCTATTTTCATCTGTTGAAAGCAGTTGACAAGCTGTGTTGTTTTTGTTTTTTATAACTCCAGGGGGATGGGGGGAGTGAATGCCTTGCCCAATTGTTGAAACCAGGTAGGACAATGTTTCTTGGGGTGGGGGAGTGAATGCCCTTTGCCCCACCTGGTTTTAACAATTGGGTCAGTAATGTTCCTTAACTGTCTTTTGCTGGTGGGCCATTAAGACTCATATCATCCCATTGTGAGACTCTTCACCCAGTGGGGGGAGGTGGGGGAGCTGACCATTCCCACCTGCATAAACTGGGACTCAGGAAAACAAAACGAGGGGGGCTTGCTCTACTGGGGCTTGCTCTCTACGGGAGTTTCCTGTCCCCGGACCCTGCGGTGCCCAGCTGAAGCCGCTTCGTGTGCTTCCTGTGCCGCTTTTTTCTCTCCACCGCGGCCCCTGCTGCTCCACGGCATCCGGCCTCTCTCCAAGACCTTCTGCCTCCTGCCCCAGAGTTCCTACTGTTTCCCGCACCGAACAGAGCTGTTGCTGTGGCCGCCTGGCTCCTGGCTACCATGGACACTTTCCGGCCGCTCCCCGTCGCCTCCTGCCTGCTGCAGCCTCTGTGTGCACCCACACCGAGGAAAAGTCTCTCCATGTCCACCACTCCGGGAACTGCAGCAGGTTTACTCTGTTGGGATCCCTAGGACTTTCTTTTGACTTGTTGTTTGGGTGTACTGTTGGGTTTTCTTAGTGTTCTTAATAAAGAATTGTTGTTCCTTTTCCCAAATCTTTTGTCTGAAGGCCTTTAAATTGAAAGAATTTGGTACCTGTCTTCCTAAACCGAGACAAAAGGAAAAAGTGACTCAATCGTGATGTTCCTTAAAATAATCCTTCAAGAAAATCCTGACACTTAGAATCCAAGGAGATGTAATATATCCTGTGCTGTAAGTAATGATCTTTTCATGCTGGCCACAAGAAGCTATGATCTTATTATCAAAGAAGAGAAACAAATCACATGCCAACATGTTGTTTGATATATACATGGTGTAGTAGCTAGTAAGTTAATCTGATTAAAAATAATAATTTAAAAATAATTTATGTTAATATTTACAGTACTGTATGAAGGAACTAAAAAGATAAATACCAACAACTGACTTGCCAATAAAAATTCAAATACAGTAGTGTTTGTATGTAGTGCAATTGATGCATGTAAGGTGTCTAAGGCAGCCCCTTAATTCCTCTGCATTAGAATTCAATACACAGTAGTGTATTGAATAAGAATTCAATAAGAATTCAAACACAGTAGTGTTTGTATGCAGTGCAATTGATGCATGTACGGTGTCTAAGGCAGCTCCTTAATTCCTCTGCATTAGCATCCTGAGTAACAGTACATGAAGAAAATCTGGCTCCACACAACTAAACCCCTATGGTTCAGAGTAAGCTGAGCATGAGAATTTGTCCTGTAATTGCCATGTGTGTGAATAGTGTGTCATGGAAAGTGCCTGCCCTGGGTTAAGAGCTGATGCAATTGACTCCCTCCTGGGATCGACAAGGGTGGCTGCACCTTCAGAATATCTGAGCTCAACTTATTGACTGTTAGCTTTTCCTAGCAAAATTAAAAATACCTGAACAGTATTTTTATTGAACTTACAGATCCAAGTCTAAGTCTTTATTGATTTGTTATCCATGGGAACAGACTAATTCATCTGAATTAGGATTATCTTCAGGAATGAAAAAAGCAAGACTTGATCCTTGTTTCTATGTGAATCATTTAGGTTGAAGTTAGCAGTATCTGTAAATAATGTAACACACTCTGAAATTAATTTCAGAAAACAGAGCAGCCACGCTTTTCACAGTTGTGAATGAAGCATGTGGTTTTCTAACACCCCTGAAATCTTAATTGTGTGCTGTAAGAGAGTAATAGATTCTGCAAAAACCTGTAATGAATTTGAGTGGATGCTTCAAAGCACATAGGACATTTTGAAAGCAGCTCAGCATTTTTCTCAAGCATTTTTAAGTGTTAGAACACTTGTTGAATAAATACTACATTGTTTCATCTCTAACCAAGGGGAAAGAACTAGTGCAGTAATTTGAAAACAATGAAAGTAAATCAGGAGATTTAATGCAACATTCCAAGGAAGTTACGTGATTTCCACTCACATATTTTTATTATTTTTACACTACTAGACAACAGAGCACTTTACTTCCAAAGATACTGTTTTACAGTAACTTTCACAAGTCAGCTGATACAATGCACAGTTGGTTTTGGCTGAAGATCAAGATGATTTGCTTTATGAGATCTATTTTTCTCAGGAAAAAAAAAATAATTTGAGAAAGTTATTTAATGCAAGATGTCTGATTATTTGATCAGAGTGCTCCATGGCTGGAGCAGCTCTGTATTTACTTTTCCACATGAACCACTGCAAAATGAGAATAGGGTAGGTACACCTTACCAATTAAAATTCCTCATTTCTGGCGCTTAATCAAAAAACAAGTCTAGATACTGGCTGTGATGTTAGATATTTTTAAAAAGGAAAGATAGTAATTTTCCCAAGTAGGAAAGGGGTAAATGTAGCTGCAAAGTTTTTCAGCTTCTATAAATGTATAAGAAAGAAAAAAAAAAGAAAATGAAAGTAAAAATATTTAGCCCATATTTATGAATCTGTTATGTAGGACATAATAGATTTGTGTCAACCCAGAAAGTGGAATTAATTTTCATATACATATGAAAATATATATGAAAATAAAATAAATGAAAATATATACATATCTCTCGTTGTCGGAGCCGCGGGCTGCGGGTGTACGTGGCTGCGTGCGCGCTGACGTAAGGGGCGGNCATATCTCTCGTTGTCGGAGCCGCGG